>JADRCD010223096.1:0-30375 GCA_019843815.1 Montemys delectorum
GATGCTCTGCCCACAGCACTGGTTGGGACAGTTTGAGCTCAATGGAACATGAGAGGGGGAGTGGCAACCTTGAGAAATGCTTGCTACTTTTCTTCTCAAAATAATCTTGGTGGAAAGGGCAATGAGGGGTAAACACGGGGCGTGGGAGATTTCATGGCTATGCAGGCATCCTGGAAAGACAGAGCCGAAAACCCTTGGTGGCTACTTGAGATGCAAGTTTGAACCACATCTCTAATAATAAGAATCACATCAGAGGCTCCTTTCAAGCTTGGCTCCCACTCAGATTGCTAATACGGAATGGGAGGAGAATTTTTTTTGATGTAAGTTCTGAGCACCAATCTTCACCAGTTCAGCTTGGGAACTCCTTTAATTGCCTAGTCTGCCTTGCTCAGAGGCAATTCTGAGGTGTGAAAGGCCAGTGAAGGCAAATCATTGCACATGTAGATCATCCCATAACAATGCTAATGGTTAGAGGTTTTAGCTTTCAGTGATCTAACCCCTACAGGCTACTTCAAATGAACACCAAAGAGCTGGGGTGGCGGTGGTGGTGGTGGAGGTGGGGTGGTGGTGGTGGTGGTGGTGCATACCTTTAATCCCAGCACTCGGGGAACAGAAGCAGATGGATCTCTGAGAGTTCTAGCCCAGCCTGGTCTACAAAGCCAAGTTTCAAGACAGCCAGGGTTGTTACACAGAGAAACTCTGCCTCGAGAAACAAATAAAATAAATGGACATCAAAGAACAACTCACATTTCTTTCTTTGGAGATGACTTGAAAAGGAAAGGGAGACAATCTAGTCCATAGTCCAGGAAATCCTGGATGCTGGCACTCACGGATGAGCCAGTGAGCTCCCTCAGCCCACAGAGGGACCCCAAGCTCTGCCAAACCAAATGAATACCTTGGCAACATGTCACTTCCAAGGCTTGGTGTTGGAAAGAAAATAGTGGGGTGTCAATATTGTCCCTCTGACCAGACAGGGAAGAGTGGGCTGTGGACCATTTTTAAAGGGGGTCTCAGATCCCCTCCAAGGATGGTGGCCAGGAAGAGGGCATAACTCGTTTTATATTCTCCATTCTCCTCACTTAAGATTCTCCTCATCTAAGGATACGCAGTCTTCTCTAGGTCCAGGCACTATCCCAACCTCTCTGTCTCACCAGGAAGATCAGGGCACCGGCTGACATTCCCAATCACTTTTTGTCTTTTCCCTGTTTTAACACCTGTGTACCTTCTGAGAAGTTAGTCCCAGAAATGGGGACCTTGGCACTCTGAGCCCCACCCCTTTTCCCCCTCAGTACTCGCCCACTGGAGGTTCCTGGGGTACCAAATGCAGAAGCTAACACACTTTGCCTGCCTTTTCTTTCTGGGCCCCAACCACATTCCTTAGAATCCTTGTTCTTCACACCCACCCAGGCCTGTCTCTGTGGTTTTCCTCCTCTGCTGAAATCTATAGAAAGAAGATGATGTCATTCAATGTACCGGAAAATGGACCGTATGTTCCTTCTGCTTACTTGTACCAGCTACCGCCTCTTCCCTGTCTTCATATCCCTCTTTGTACAGCCTTAGCCATTCCACCCCCTCCAATGCTTTCAGAGGCGATGCAACAAAACTTTAGTCAAGCAGGACCAGCACAGGCACTGCTGTGACAGGGCTTCGACATCATGAGAAACAAGATCCTTGCCTTTCATGTGTAAAGTCCAGTAAAATCCTGCCCCTACCATGCCAAGTGTGGAGCCTGGTCTCTGAATCATATCATCTGAACGAATGTAGAGTATCTCCCTCTGGCAGGAAACCTGGCCAGCGAGTGGGTGGGACACAGCAATGAGCCTGAAAGATATGCCTTTCCCCCTCTTCCTGTGTATGGTTCCCCTTGTAGTTTTCCTAAGACATCTCTGTGGCTGCTAAAGCCACCTGCCAAGCCCCCAGCTATCCTTGGCTAGCGTTGTCCAGAGAGGAGGCACATTCAAGGAAATAGCTTCTTCTTCTTCTTCTTCTTCTTCTTCTTCTTCTTCTTCTTCTTCTTCTTCTTCTTCTTCTTCTTCTTCTTCTTCTTCTTCTCCTCTTCCTCCTCCTCGTCCTCCTCTTCCTTCTCCTCCTCCTTCTTCTTCTTTTGGATTGGATATTTTCCTTATTTAAATTTCAAATGATTTCTCCTTTCCAGGTATCCTCTTTGGAAACCCTCTATCCTATTCCCCCTTCCCCTACCTTTATGAGGATGCCCCCCCCCCAACTCATTCCCTTACACTGGAGTATCAAACACCCTCAGGCCCAAGGACTTCTCCTCCCACTGATGTCCAACAAGGCCATCCTCTGCCACATATGCGGCCAGTGCCATGGGTGGCTCCATGTGTATTATTTGGCTGTTGATCCAGTCCCTGGGAGATCTGGGGGGTCTGGCATGTTGACACTGTTGCTCCCTCCATGGTGCTGCAAACCCCCTCCAGCAGTCCTTTCTCCAACTCTTCCAACGGGGACCCCTGAGCTCAGTCCAATGGTTGGCTGCGAGCTTCCGCCTCTGTATGTTAGGCTCTGGCAGAGCCTCTCAGGAGACAGCCATATCAGGCGAAGGAAATAGTGTCTTAGCTTGACTTTCCTGGACCTGCCTGTGACTTTTCCTTGACCTACCTGTGATCTTCATCACCCACCTAATCCTACTCTAATCCTTGCCCAGCCTCTGCATATCTAGAGAACCAGAGACCAGACATTCATTTTTACTGTAAGAACAAACCATTGTTATTTCTCTTTCCAGGTATTTTAGTCGTTCCTAACTGTGGTTCTTATATTTATCACTAAAAGGGATATGAAGGAGACAGGAAAATCCCAGTTAGGGGAGGAGGACTTAGCTGGGAAAGGTACTTGCTTTGCTCAAAGAGGAAACCTGCTGTTCTAGCGTGGAAGCAGACCGGCCTGGCGTACAGAAATCTTGGTGTGGTGGGACTTAGGGAGAAGCGCTTGGCAAGCCTTCTGCAGGCTGAGCGCAGCGTGAGAACAGCTCATTTCTATTGACTAAAAACTTGTTAGGAAAGGGTAAAAAAAAAAAAAATCATAGCAGGCACAAAATAGCTATGGCGAAGATCTTGTTTCTACTCTCTTTCTTTTTTTTTTTTTTTAAAAAAATATATAATCAATGAAAGGATTTAGAAAGGAAAAAACAAAAAGAACCGTGGAGAGCACACAGGATCTTGAAATGGGTCTTTTTCCCGCAATTGCTTCCTGCATGGTGGTTTAGCTTTATTTGCCTTTTGAGAGATGGAGCTGTGTCAATAGCAGCCAATCATCCCATTAGCTGGGCTGACAGGCAGAGCCACAGCTTGGCTGGTGCCTGAGGTGAGTGTGTCTGCTCATCCTTCCCCCCCTAGGCTCTCAGCTTCCACCTGTGGCTGCAGCAGCTGCTGGGGAGTGGGGCTCAGCACTGCAGCGAGGAGCAAGAGCGGCTTCCACGTGCAAATGGCAGCAACTGATTTCTCCCTTGACGCTTCTGCCAGGAAATGAAGAATGCCCTGGGGAGAAGCATGTGAAGCCAGTGGAACTTTTGTTTCTCTTCCATTCTCTAAGCATTGCAATTTGTGAGTTTAGGGAAGACCGTAGGAGGGACTGAGCCAGGACAGCCTGGATGCTGACACATCCCAACTGCTGGGTCAGGAAAAGAAATTTTATCCATTGAGATATGTGCGCGCCCGTGCGGGGTGTGTGCGTGTGCGTGTGCGTGTGCGTGTGCGTGTGTGTGTGTGTGTGTGTGTGTGTGTGTGAATGTGCGTATGCGTGCGTGTTCATGCATGCGTGCGCGCGTGTGCGTGTGTGTGTATGTGCGTATGCGTGCGTGCGCACGTGTGCGTGTGCGTGTGCGTGTGCGTGTGTGTGTGTGTGTGTGTGTGTGTGTGTGTGGTGGGAAAGTCTATTATCTCTATATTCTTGTGGACTTGAACTTCAGCATATCTCAAACATTTTTCCTCCAGAGCCGGTCCCTCCTCTGGGTCCCCTCTTGAATCCTGCCACCATCCTCCTCCTCACTGTTCACAAAATGAGAGGAACTGGAAGTCATGCTTGAATTCCCCTCTTCCCCATCCTCACATCCTCACACTAGACTGCAGCAGCTTCATTCCATAGTATCACAATGTCCCGAGGTTCGTCCACCCTCCATCCTTTGTCCATTACTGCATCCCTGAAAAAACATGGGAATCTATCATTGTCCCCACCTCTCCTTACCTTAAACAGAATTCATTGGCTTGTCTTGAGACAGTCGCTCATGTAGCCCAAGCTGGCCTCAACCTCACTGTGTAGCAGAAAAGGACTAGGAGATCATACCGCCTCTGCCACCTGAGTGATGGGGCTATAGGCATGGCAGCAGACTTCTGCAGTGCTAGAGTATGGAACCCAGGACTTCGTGCTTGCTGGGCAGACACTTTGCCAACCGAGCTGTATCACCATCCAACTCGTTGTTGTTGTTGTTGTTATTTTTGAGAAAGGGTTTCTCTGTTTAGTCACTAGTAGACCAGGCTGGCCTCTAACTCAGAAATCTGCCTGCCTCTGCCTCCTGAGTGTTAATATTCTTTTTTTTTTTAATAGTATTCACATTAGGCTTCCTGCTATAAAACCTTTAATATCTTCGCATTGCTCCTTAAAATCTGGTTTCAAACTCCTACACATTTCCCAGACCATCCACACTCAGCTGCACACACCCTACCCACCTACAGCTGCCGTCCTCCACATGGTCACTGTTTTGGGGATCCTCAGATCTTTCTCATAGGTACACTTATCCCCGGCCCTTTGATTCTCTCTACCTGGCATTGGGGCTACAGAATGACACCGTGAAGTATGGCACCCTACACACTTTGAACTGGAGGAGACAGGAAGGTTGGAGTAGTAAGGTCTCCCTGTCCTTCTCCTGTTCTTTCTTCCCCCTCCCTAGGGATCACCATGTAATATCTCTGTTTTCTCCTCTCCTTCTCAATTGGGTCATAGAAACTAGACCTCTTTGCCACAGAGTAAGGCCCAAAGCCCACAAAGGATACTGTCGGGGCAGCCCCTCCTCTACCTTGAAGGTGTTAGAGTGGCAAGGGTCTGCCGCATACCTGAGGGAGAAGAGTCTTGCAGAAACATAGATTAGAATCAAGCCTTGCTGAGTCTTCTGCAGTCTGTCAATATTGAGCCACACTCTTTTTGTTGAATTGAGTCTCCAAACTATCCATTTCTTTTATCACACTGAGCATAAAGGCCAGTTTTTCCTAGATCTTCAAGTCTCTGTTTCCAAAGGCTCTGGTGTGGTGTGTGAAGTTTGTGTGTTGTGCTTTGTTTGCCCTTGTCAAGAGGAGTAAGCTGTGACCTCTGTGGTGGGTAAAGGCATGAGAGCTCACCAGTGCTTGACTTTTGTTCCAAAAGGAGCCTAAGGAAGAAAGGATTTGTCTGGGCTCACAGCTCGAGTACAGAGCAGGCATGGCAGCACTGAGCAGCTGGTCTCAGTGTTGTCTTTAGCCAAGAAGTAGAGAGAAATGTGTGCTGCTACTCTGTCTGCTCACTTTTCCTTTAGTCCAGTTGATGGATTGTATATGCTTTGCCCAGGGAGTGGCACTATTAGAAGGTGTGGCCCTGGTGTGTCCAGAGCAGACCTTGGGCACAAGCTCTGCAGCCAGTCCCACAACACCCAGAGGAAGCTCCACTCCCAGGTGACCTAACAAGCCCAGGATCATAGAATCCCAGAATCACAGGATCACAGACACAGCTTGACTCTGAGGAGTTCTGACACAACCAGGATCACAGGAAGGACAGACTCCAGTCAGATTTAGCAAGGGCAGGTAGCACTAGAGATATCCAGATGGCGGGGGACAAGCATAAGAAAATAAACAACACAAACCATGAACATACAGGAAGCCTACAGAACCCCAAATAGACTGGACCAGAAAAGAAATTCCTCCCAACACATAATAATAAAAACACCAAATGCACTGAACAAAGAAAGAATTTTAAAAGCAGTAAGGGAAAAAGGCCAAGTAACATATAAAGGCAGGCCTATCAGAATTACACCAGACTTCTCACCAGAGACTATGAAAGCTAGAAGATCCTGGGCAGATGTCATACAGACCCTACAAGAACACAAATGCCAGCCCAGGCTACTACATCCAGCAAAACTCTCAATTACCATAGATGGAGAAAACAAGATATTCCATGACAACACAAAATTTACACAATATCTTTCCACAAATCCAGCCCTACAAAGGATAAAAGATGGAAAACATCAACATAAGGAGCAAAACTACACCCCAGAAGAAGCAAGAAGGTAATCTTTCAACAAATCCACACAAACCTAATTCCACCTCTTACAACAAAAACAACAGGAAGTGACAATTACTTTTTCTTAATATATTAATATGAAAATTAATATTACCAACATATCCTAATCGATTGAAATCCAATAATATGAGGAATTAGAAATTTGTTGATTGTCATCCAATGGTCTCTCTAATTTGGTAATTGGAGAAATAGGTCCAACATTGTACAATCTATATACACTTTCAACTTGTTTGTGACAGTGTTTTGCTGTGTACAGCGTAAGGGTCTTGAAGTCTTACTTCTCCTATCTCAGCCTCTCTATTAGTAATATTGTTTATTTCATGTCTTTACACTATACTATGGTTTTCAGAACAGCTTATATATTTCAAAAGTATTTACATACCCAAAAGAAACATAGATGATTAACTAGGGAGGTTGCTTATAAGAGAACAACAAAGAGTGAGACTGAATGCTTTGCTTGACATTTGTAACTCTTGTATCAATTTTGAAGAAGAGGACTTTATAAGTTACTCTTTCTCTGAGATGAATGCTTTTCCAAATTATCACAGCTAATGAACTAAATTCTTACCCTCACTCAATGTCTGTGCCACCCTCCAAGCAGAACCATTGTTCATTGAATCAGTTGGTGAATGACTTTATAGATAGACCATCTTAATACCTATACCATTTCTTAAATGAATTTAATGTGTTCTCTGTTGGCTGAGAATAAAGTCACTCACTCAAGTCAAATAGTTTTGACCATAGCAGGAAGTCTGTATCAAAAAATTGTGCCTACAATTCATTTCTTGGTGCAGCAGAACTATCAACTCTCATCTTAGCTACGATGGAGGTAAAATCCTTTGGTGATGTGAGGGTCATTGAAGTATAGCCTTATTACAATGAAATCCAATGTCTAAAAATTGCTCTTATTTTGGGCTTGTACCACAATAAGAGCCAAGATTTTAAACTCTACTAAATACAAAACAAACAAAAAGCTTTATATATTTATGTTCATTTAGGAAAATACTAGTAGTGATGTATTATTTTGAAGTATACAGTTAATATGTTTGGAGTTATTTAAAATTTATATTGAGAAAAATGTATTTTCACTATTGCTGTAGATGAACATCTACATAAGACTGTTAAATTGATTGTTGTTTTATATCAAACAACCTTTATAATACTTATATGTATTGTTATAATATAAACTTTAAGGACTATGAAAAAAAGAGTGAGGGTTTATAAGACTCTTATCCTAGCTGCCTGGAGGCCAGTCTTTTCCTAGCAGCCTTCAGATGAAGATGTAGAACTCTCAGCTCCTCCTGCACCATGCCTGCCTGGATGCTGCCATGTTCTCACCTTGATGATAATGGACTGAACCTTTGAACCTGTAAGCCAGCCCCAAATGTATATTGTTCTTTATAAGAGTTGCTCTGGTCATGGTGTCTGTTCACAGCAGTAAAACCCTTACTAAGACACTCCATGACCTCAGTCAATTTGATGATGCTGTCCACAGGGTGGGTGTTCTGTTTTCAGTTAAAACTCCCTGGAAACATCCTCTTGGATTTTTTTTTTTAGGTGATCTTAAATCCAGCCGAGCTGACAATGATGATGAAAAATCTCATGAGGGAAGGTCTATCATTGTTCCACGGTATTCTGTAAGCTTGGTGCCATTTGCTAATAGACATTTAAAAGATTCCTCTCATTTGGCTTTTCGTCACTGTCAAAAAAAAAAAAAAATAGCCGAGATGATCAGCTTAGAAAGAGGGACAGTTTATTTTGGCTTACAATTTCACAGTTTCAGTCCATGATGGCTTGACTCTTGCTCTGGGCCTGTGGCAGGATAGTGCATGGCAAGAGCATGTGACAGAGGAAGGCTGTTTATCTCATGGTTGCCAAGCAAAGAAGGATGAAGAAAAAAAGGGGCTAGAGAACCAATATTCTTTTG
The DNA here is from genome assembly GCA_019843815.1 of Montemys delectorum. Lineage (NCBI taxonomy): Eukaryota > Metazoa > Chordata > Mammalia > Rodentia > Muridae > Montemys > Montemys delectorum. The sequence goes on from JADRCD010223096.1 coordinate 8,210, forward strand.
AGGGGCATGTTTCCAGTGATCTACCTTCCTCTCACTTAAGCCCTAACTCTCAAAGGTCCCACTACCTTCTAAAAGTGCTCCATGAGGGGTCTAAGCCTTAACACATGGGCCTTTGGGAAACTACAGCATCTTCAACCAATCTCAGCTCCAAAAAGAAAAGTACTGCATCTGTCTTGGTAACCACTTTATGCCTTGAACCCAGAGTTGATGGCAAGCACCTAGAAGATGCTCAAATATCTAAAATTTGAATTGGAGACATTTTGGTAAAACTGCTCTGAAACTATAAATTCTCTACCATGCTGGTGGGCTTTATTTCTGCTTTCTCAGAACAAGTGGAATGGAATAGTCTATCGTTACTTAAACTTGAGTAGAACTTATTTATATCGGTGTGCCAGAGCTTCCAGGCATTTGCATCTTGGGCCTTTCCTTTATACCTATAGAATGAAGGGACTGTGTCTCTTTAAGGGACTTCTAGGCAGTAACCAGCAGGTGGGTTCCTTGTGAGGCACCAGAAAGTTCTTACCACTGTTTCTTTCTTTCTTTCTTTCTTTCTTTCTTTCTTTTTTTTTAAAGACTCACTTATTTTATGTATATGAGTACACACTGTAGCTGTACAGATAGTTGTGAGCTTTCATCTTGTTGTTGGGAATTGACTTTAGGACCTCTACTCGCTCTGGTAGACACCATAGATCTTGCTCACTCAGTCCCTGCTTGCTCCAGCCCAAAGATTTATTTATTATTATAAATAAGTACATTGTCTTCAGACGCACCAGAAGAGGGCATCAGATCTCATTATGGGTGGCTGGTTGTGAGCCACCATATGGTTGCTGGGATTTGAACTCACAACCTTCAGAAGAGCAGTCAGTACTCTTACCCACTGAGCCATCTCACCAGCCCCCCACACATATACATTGTTTTTTCCTTTTTTTTTTTTTTTTTTTTTTTTTTTATCGTTTAGAAAAACAAGGAGGCATGCAGCAGAAGCTAAAGGAGGCAGACAAGGAGCTGTCCTGACTCTGAAACTTTGCTCTCATCTCTTCAGACCCATGGACCCTAAATGAAGGGGGTAGGGCTGCTTGCCAGAAGGAAAGCGTGAAGTGGGAACTCTGGGTAACAAGTACCAGGGCTTCTCTCAGGTGTCCTGAGTTCAAGGCCTCTATTAACCTTGGGACCTCAAATCCAGCCTCAGGTGTCTTATTCATAAAATGGACCTCGAGTCTCTTGTCACTTAGGTTTATTGTGAGAATTAAGATAGATATGTATTGGAAGATTATAAACAATGAAATAAAGCCAAGGTTGCATGCTCGAAGCAGAGAATCAAGCTTCTCAGGCCCAAAACCTCCAAGAGCACAACAGACCACACCCAGTACTCTTACAGAGACGGGCTTCCCTAGTAGCCTACAGAGTGTCATTACCAATAAACCGACTAAATGTTTGTCAGGTGACTGTAAGGTGGGAAGCAAGGAGGGGGAAGATCTGCTTATACAAGAAAAAGAGGCGAGGTTGAGAGAGGTATCTAGATCTCTAGGGAGATGTGTAAAACACCAGCACAAGTAGAGTACCTTATTAATTGGAGTGTGCCTGTCTCATTCTTGGCTGAAACCCCAATTCCTAGGATTTGACAGGGAATGGGGCCAACTGGTGGGATTGGGCCAGAGAGAGGAAGTGCTCTGGGTGAAGGCCTAATTCAGCTTCAGTGTCCTCGTCCTGGGGGGTCCCGCAGAAGCCAGGGAGCGGCAATGTGCACAGAATGCTAAAGTGGCGATCCTTTCAAGAGAGGCAGGGAAGAGAACCAAGACACAAAGAAATGTTTCCCCCCAGTTCCCATAACAAACACATGTCCTCACATTAGTGGCCCACGAGGGAGGTAGGGAGATGGCTCACCAAAAAAGAACTCTTGCTTCTCAAGCCTGTGGAGCTGGATTCAAATCCCCAAGGAACAAGGTTCTTGTTTCTTTGTTTTTATTGCAAAGCTGGTGTGGACGCATGGATTCCTGTAACTCCAGCATTGTGGGAGAGACATAAAGCTTGCCAGGGCTTGCTGGCTGCCAGGGAGCAGGACTGCAGATGTCTTCCTCTGGCTTTTGCCCCACAGGAGTGAGGGCACCTACATGCCTAAGTGTATACATACTGCATATGACCTCATGTAAATGACTATCCAAGTGATCTCTCACCTAGGACCCTGCTGTGCGGTTCCCTGAATGTAGAGTGATGCAAAGGTATGATACCTGGGTCAGCTCAGAACTCATTTCTCTTTAGGGGAACAACTCCTAACAGAGGAGAACACAATGACCTAGGTGCTGGTGGAGAGCCCGCAGTTTTTTGCCATGAACCCTTTGGCCTGCCTCTCTGACAAGTGCTCTAACGTCTCTCTGGCCATGAGTAGCAAAGGGCCCCAGAGCAGAAGCACAAGAGAGCTCTTCCATTCTAACCTAGTTCTAACCCTAACCCCCTAGAAAGTTGCAAAGCACCAAACAGCATGTTTGTTTGGTCATGGAGCAAACTTCCAGAACACACAATAGCTTTCTGTTCCACTTCTGCACTTAACAAACAAGGGACAAACTTCTTTAGGAAAAACTAACTAGCTAGCTAACTAACTAACTAACTCCTAACTCCCTTGTTTGGTTGGGATGGAGTCTATTGGTCTGGGCTATGAGGCCTGGGAGGTATCAACCTGAGGACACATCTTCCAGTTGACGACCTCATTACGTACAATGACTCAGTCTTCACATGGTACAGCTGGAGTCTGAGAGAAGGCCCTGAATTGGACATAAGTGTTCTTCAGCTGATGGAAGGCCACTCAGGGCCAGTGGCCTTGGCACAGCCACCAAAGATGAAAGTGACAATTTCTCAATGGGCCCTGAGCTTTGCATTGAATCTGGTCCACTCTTCAGCTCTTTCTATACCTACACCAAGAGGCCCTCTGTTACTGAAAAGAAGTCTCAGGACCAACAGGGCCTTCTCTGTGGCACTTTCTCAATATGTCTAATGAGTAGAGCTGCCAGGGTGCCTGGCCAGCCTCACACAGGCCTTTAAGATACCCAAGTGAGATTTCAGCACACTTCCTGCCAAGCCCCTTCAAGCTTCTGTGGCAGCCAAGTAGCTTTCAGCAAGATCCTTCAAGCCCACCCCCCACACTGGGGAGTAGACAACATCACTAGGATCCCTTTCTTTCCAGGCCTGGAAAGAAAAACCAAGACATGCGGCTTCCTTTTATGCATGAGGTATTTCTGAACAAAGGGGCCTGTGTGTGGTGCCACAGCAGCGTGTCTGCATCCTGGGCATGGGCCTCACTTGCCGGCCTGGCTGGAGGGTCAGCAGTATGGCGAAGAGTGTGCAGTGGAATACAGATCGCCACTGAGCTCCTGGGGCAGTGCCCGTACTGTGGCTGGACCTGGCATGGGGCAGCCCAACATTCGGCTGCCAACAGTTTGCAGGCCTGTTTGCTTCACAGCCAACATCCTGTTTGTGGATTTGACAGCAGTCTCAGGCTCACTTTGCATATCAGAACTCTGGTCTCTGGGCACTCAGCGTGGGACCACGCATCTGGACCACTGAGGCACTCTTTACCATTGATCGGCCACTCAGCCAGCTGTAAACTCTTGGGGAGCCCTCTGTCTGCTGCTTTCTCTCCACAGCCTCTGCCTGCAAATTGGGCTTCATTATTCATGGGAGCAAGCTGCTAACCAAGAGAGCTCCCATCTTCACAAAGGCCCAACATTAGTCACTGGATTCTGATAAAGATTCGGGGAAAACCAATGAGGAAAAAAGATGGCCTCCCGCTTATTGTCACAGCAGCCACCATCATCCCTGTAGTCACCGATGTATGACCTACAACCCCTTTAGAGCACCTTTGCACTTTTCTTCAAGTAGTTTGCAAAGTAACCTAGCCATCTTCAAAGCAAGGCTGGGGGTCACTTGGAACCCAGTTTCAGTAACATTGGAAGCAAAACAAGTAGCCCCATTCTGGTCACCACTGCTCTCTCCTCTGTTAGGAGTTGTTCCCCTAAAGAGAAGTGAGTCCTGAGATGATCCAGGTATGATACCTTCACACCACTCTACACTTAGTGGACCACACAGTAGAGTCCTAGCTGAGAGACCACTTGGCTAGCTTGGCTGTCTTGGGTTCCTCATTGCCCCGGATCCCTCTACATTCTCTGGTTCTCCCAGGTTTCTCTTCCTTCATATTCGTTCCTGAATTAATGACTCAGTAGTTTTCCCTAGACCCCTCAGCTCCTCTAGCACTCACTAAACAAAACCCAACGTGGTACACAGGAATCAGATTTACCTTGTTCCTTTCTGCATAACTGACTCTGAGTTCTTTTGTACATAGTTCAGGCTGCCACGGGTTCATGGCCTCTGACTTCACCTGGGTCTTTAGTGCTGTCTGTCTCTTGTTCACCTGCCCTCAGAGAGCATTCTCTCCTCAGACACTCCCCTAAGGCTCAGACTTGTGTTTCCACCTCTCTCCCTCAGCAGATGTGCCTGACTCTAACTTGAAGGCCACCAGGCCTAGCTTTTCTCGGCTTTCCATCTCCACCTACAAACATCTAATTCACACTCATCCTCACTTTCAGTGTCAGAGATGTGACCCTCTGATGCCAACTAACACATTCAGGTGGTCATCCCCTCTACCTGCTTTGTTTGTTTGTTTGTTAAGTTGAGACAGGTCTCACTAGGTGGTCTTAGCTGGCCTGGAACTCAATATATAGTTCAGGCTGGCCTCAAAAATCACAGAGATCCTCCTGCCTTTGCTCTCAAGTGCTGGGATTGAAGACATGCGCCATCATACCCAGCTACTTTTTGCCTTTTATTTGTTTGTTTGTTTATTTATTTATTTATTTTTTATTTATTTGCAGTGCTGGGGATTGAACCCAGGGCCTTAAGTATGAAGAGCAAATGCTCTGCTTCTGAGGCATCTCCCCACCTCTGCCAGCTTCTTATGAAAGGTTCTTTCCTCTTCTGTTAGCCTGTGGACAGACTCGGATTTTAGGCCACTGTCTCTCTGGTTACAGTTAAGCCTCCCTGCACCTGCCTTCTAAACTTCTGCTGCTTTTTGTTACTGTGCTGACCAACATTGTCCCTGACAATGCACTGGGGTTACTAAGTGATGTGGCATTTGGAGGTGAACCACCTCTGTTACAGTTTGGATATAAAATGTCCTCCACAGGCTCAAGTATTCATGTTTGAATACTTGGCCCCCATCTGGTGGCGCTGTTTCTGAACATTGTGGAAAACTCAGGAAGTGTGGCCTAGCTGGAGGAAGTGGGACACAGAGGCTTGGGGTTTCATAACATAGTCCTTCTTTCTGTGCTCTCTCTCTCTCTCTCTCTCTCTCTCTCTCTCTCTCTCTTTCTCTCTCTCTCTCTCTTTCTCTCTTTCTCTCTTTCTCTATGCCTTGACCTAGGAGGTGAAAAAGTCCAGCCACATGTTCCCGCTACCATGTAGCTGCCTTCTCCACCATGGTGATTTTATCTCCTCAAGCTATGAGCCCAAATAAATGCTTCCTCCCTTCTTTCAGATATTTTATCACCATGACAACAAAAGGAATAAGGAACCGGTAGCTGGAAGTAGGGCTGTGGTGATGCACTTGACCTTGTGGAACTGGTTGATGGGAAGAATGTGGACGAGCTTAGAACAGCGTGGTACCGAAGCTATAAGCTCTGTTTACCAGGCCACTCTTGTGGTAGCTGGAAGACCAGGGTGCTAATGTTTCTATTGTGCACAGTAAAGATTGGTCTTGTGAAGTTTCAGAGGAGAAGAGGATTCTATAAGAAACTGAGCTGGAGGTCATTTTCTATCTTAACAAAGAACCTGGCTGTTTTCTGACAAATTGAGTGAGGCTGAAATCAAAAGTAATGGAATAAAATGTTTGGCAGGGGGATTTTTCAAGGCAGCACAACATTCAGACTGCGGTCTGGTTACTGCTTACTGCCGTTGCCTAGATTTATTGTGAAAGAGAGAATGGAGCAGAAAGATGTGAGCATGTGCTGTTTTGTGAGGATAAGAGCACAGACCTTTAGATGCAGACAAACTTAATGTAGTTGGTGAGCAGATCAAGTGCTTTTAAAGGAATTTTATTCTTTCCAGTTTTCATGATGTATATGTAGTACCTGATCATATCCCCACTGTTCTCTCTTAACTACTCCCCATTCACATCAAACACTCTTTCCCCAGTGAGTTCTCTTTCTAGTAGCATGCCCTTTATTATTTCTCATTTAATTGGATTGCTTGCATGAACATGGGTAGTCATTATTTACTGGTGCATAGGCTACTTAATTGGTGGTGACACCACTGAGGAAAATGACTCTACCTTCTTCACTGGCCCCTGCCTGTAGCTACTCAAGGAAGGGTGAGGCCTTATGAGCTCATCCCCATCCATTATGGAATACTGATAGACCCAGTCTTGTGCAGGAAGCCACCGTTGATGTGAGTTCATAGGTGTAACAGCTATGTCATGTCCAAAAGATAGCAGATTGAGCACTCCTTCTCAAACTCTAGCTCTTACATTCTTTCCACTGCTTCTTCTAGAATATTCTCTGAGCCTTAGGATGGGTGATATGGATGTACTGATGGGATGGGTGATGTGGATGTTCCGTTTGGAGCTGAGCAGTTATCAGTCACTCATTCTTAGTACTTTGTCTAGTTGTGAGTCTGTATTAATACCAACTACAAAGAGAAGCTTCTCTGACTAAGGCCGGGAATAGTACCAAATAAGTGCTTTTCAGAAGAGACATTGGATTTTTCACTAGAACAACAGGAAATGGATCTTAGAAGGAAGACTTCCCCCTAAACACACACACACACACACACACACACACACACACACACACACTGCAAACACATGAGGATTGAATGCTCCAAAGTATAGCAATGCCAACTCATTTGAAAGTAGAGCATCTAAGGAAAAGGGGGCTTTGGGGTGCCCTGTTGGAAAATGGCTGCAAAAGGAATTGTTTTCCTAGGCTTTGATGTAGAAATTGTTTTCCTAGGTTCAGCCACGAAGTCACAAGGATTGAAAAGGGCATCAGGCTACGTCTCAAGCTACCAGCAGGCATCATTTACTTTTGAAGGCACCCAATGCAAGAGTGAGGAGGTCATGCAGGTCTGCACCAAGGATATAGAAAATCCCACAAGCTAGGCAGTGTCCAGCAGGATTGGATTTCCCGAAAGGAGTTCCTGAGATGACTGAGCACGAAGCTATGAAGGTGAAGCCTAAATTGCACTCGTGACCTTGGGATCATGGAATTGTACTCATCAGGGTTAGGTGCAAGAGTGAAGTAAGGCTGCCTTAAGAGAGAATGCATGTGCCCTAGGGAACAGAGCTGGAGATGAGGGACTACCCAAGCCTGTAGGAGCTTACACAATACCACCCAAGCTGGTTGATGGACAACTTCAAGGTTTGCTGTTGTTAGTTTTGCAAGGTTTCAGTCTTAAACAAGAGATCTCCTGAGTCTCAGAAGAGACTTCTGAATGGTGTTGGAACTATAAGACTATAGAGATGTTTGGGGTTGGACCAAATGGACTTTGCATTATGAGGGGGCCATGAGCTTATGGCAGCTGAGTTTTATTGTTTGGATATGAGAAGTCCCCCAGAGGCTCATGTATTTGAATATTTAGTTCCCAGCTCTTGCTGAGGAGTTTGTGGAAGCTTCAGGAGGAGTATAGGTGAAGCCTAAGAAGTAGGTCACTGAGGCTTAGGACTTGTGATTTGTTGCTTGCTCTTCTCTGTATGTCTTATTCTCCTGATCTGCGAGCAAGCTGACTGCCAACCATGCCACCCGCACCTTGCCAGACTGCACTCCAAAAAATGTGAGCCAAAGCAACTCTTCCCTCCTTTCTGTTGCTTTTTGTCAGAGATTTGGTCACAGCAATGAGAAAAGAAACTGACACATTTTCACTGAAGCTTCCTGGTCCCTTATATTTCACATACAGTCTTCTCTCTTCGCCATCACTGGCCTGAAACCATCCCTTCTTTCCCCACCTGCAGTATGCATGCTGATGTTCCCCAGGATACTGTTCTGACTCATTGCTTGTCTTGCTCTACTGCACATGCTCCTCACAGCTTCTCCTCTCTCCTGGGACACGCAAATCACTCCCAGTTCCTTCTAGCCCAGCTCTTTGTCCCTAGCTCTCCCATGGGCACCACTAAGCATTTCCAAATTGACATGGGGGCCGGTTCTCATTTCTCTAGAATATTACTCCTTCCCCATCGTCTATACCCTGATTAAGGGCACCATGGCTTCCCTATAGCATTAGCGGGGTTGTTACCCAAGCTTTTTGCCCACTCAATCACTCTATCTTCTCAAATATCTCTCTTATATGATTCTCAGGGTCCCCCTTAACTCCTTCCTATCTCTCCTATCACTGTTTCCTGATCTAGTACATCATCCTGTTAACACAAAGCCCTCTGGACCAGAGATATTATGCTACACATAATGTGGTTGTGAGCTTCCTGATCCTGTGGCATCAGATGGTCTGTTTTGTCTCTCAGCTCTCTCAGGCTTGGGGTGAAAAGAGTATCCCCCTTTTCCTTTGCCTACTTATCTCTTCACAGAGTTCACTCTTCTTTATCTCATGACATCTTTTTCACTCTTAGGAATGTTCCTAGATCCACCATTATGGTATACCTAAAATTGATCTGCTCAATGTCTAATCACAGAATCCATGGCTGATGCTTTATTTGGAAATGGGATCATTATTAATATTAGGCCATACATAGTGCTCTACAAACTAAGAACACCAAAGATTACCAACAACCACCAGAGCCAGTCTGGACCACATCCTTACTTCCCAGTCCACTCACAGAATCAGCACCCTTGGGACCTTAGTAGTGAGATTCCAGACTCCAGAAGGCAACAATAGTTTCTGTTACTAAGCTACCCAGACTGCCCCTCTGCTCTGTGCCTTTTGGAATATGTTCACCTGGACCATCGTGTCTTAAAAGTACATAATTTGCTTTTAGAGATTTTTACAGGGGATTATAGATAAGAATTTGGCTTTAGCCTCAAATGAGGTTTTTGGTTTAGACCTTTAAGTGATTCTGGAACTATTACACCTCAGAAAGTCTTCGAGACAAACTGCATGTATTTCCCAAAAGGCACAGGAGGAAGGAACAGGACCAAAGCAAGACCAAACCCGGCAGGGCAAGCATGAAACTCCGCAGCTCCATGTCTGGCATCTGCAACATGTTGTGGCATGAGATGAACTCCAAAGGATTTGGGCAGCTCACCCCTGACATATTTGCTGCATCTTTCACGTCCTTGAAGACACCCTACACCTACATCATGCCATCTGTTGGTTCCTGAAACTTGCTGGGAAGCTGGAATTTTCTGCTGACTCCTTTTCTGATCAGATTGTATGTTTTTCACATCTTTCCATTCTAGGGTTTTTTTTTTTAATTTTTATTTTCTTCTTCTTCTAATTCTCACTGCAAACCAGACTAAAATTAAGTAGCAAGAACAATGCCACTGTCTGGATGCTAAGTTGCCTTGCTGTTTCTCCCACCGGATGGATTAGTCTGTCATAGCTAAACCTCCTCACACAGTCAGATATAGACAAGGTCTTTTCCAACTTGTAACACACATGGCCTCCGGTCTACTCTTCAGAGAGTCCCTATTTCCTTCTGAAAACTTTTCTGCAAAGTCTCTGGTGGTGACATTCCGGGCATCATTCTAGACTTCTGAGCTTAGGGCAGAGTGGCCAAGTAAGCTGTGTGTAAAGAGTTTTAGGGCTCCTGTAGCCTACCTATATCTCTCCAACCTCCCCAAATTCTCATCACAAATAAGTTCCAAAGGTCTTGGAATCACCTTGCCTCAAATAATCACCTCAGGGACAGGATAACCCACCCCCTCACATTAGTGTTATCACAGTGTCAGGAAATCTAAGGAAAACAACTTGAAAGAGGAATGGTTTATTTAGGCTCCTGGTTTTCGAGGTTTTGTCCACGTGTCCTGGTTTCATTATTTCTGGGCTGCAGTGAGGCATAACATCATGGCTAAAGAGTGTACCTCTGACACGTTCGCCCAGTGGCCCACTTTTTCCAACTAGGCCCACCTTCTAAAATTCCATGTATTCATTCAAGTATTAAATCCATTGTTTAGAACAGAGGAGATCTAGTCATACATGGAAATGCTCACTCACAAAGATACTTCCTGAGTGCGGAGTGCGTAGGAACTCAGATCTCCATCTAATCAAGTTGATACTAGAGATTGGCTATCCCACCCACATCTGACTATCGTGTTGGTAGTCGTCTGCTCAGTGCTCTCCACTGTTAACTTGGAAAAGCAGGGAAGGTGTCTTATCTCTCCTTTATCTCAGTGACAATCTTTTTATCTATGCTCAGTGACAAGAATATAAAGACTAAATAAGCATTTTATGGCTGAATCAATGAAAGCTCATTTCAAACAAAAATCGTAAAATTCAGACAACCACAGAGATGCTGCTTTCACTGATTTTGATTTACTTCATAATTTTTTTCCCACACAGGTTATTTTTGAACTTGCTCATGTCTTCATGTTGATCTGGATATTTGGGCTCCTTGCAGAAGAATTCTTCGTCTCCTTCGGCCCTCTTTACTACCATGGGTACAAGTCCTCTTGGGCAGCCCTCTTTAATTTCCAAACTCTAAGTTCTGACCACCGTGTTTTGTTCCTTTTCCTTCCTGCTCGAGGAAGGTAGAGCATCTTACATTGCGAGTCCCAGGGGCTTCATTTCATGTCCTCTGGATTCTGCCCATCCCTTTGTAAATAATTTCTTCATTCAGTGCAGGTGAGCCATCTGTTTCCCACTGGGACCCTGACAAATACTCTTGGTAGGCACGTGGGTGGGGACAGAGATGATAACCATAGTTCAAAAATAATTACTTGCTTTTTCATGATCTTTTAAATACCTTGCTTAATTTTCTTTTGGTTGTTTTCAAAGCTCCATACACTTAGCATTTTTTACATAAAGCCTGCCATTTGACCTATGCATTTGACTAAACATAGAAAATGTTTCGCTGTATTTAACATTTAATGAACACCTGCAATATGTGAGGCGTGGTGGTGAGCTTTTGGAAATCCAAGGAGACGAGAGAAAGACCCAGAAGCTATTGGGGGACAGAAACAAAGAATGTGACCATGGTAACTTAGAGGAGGGCACTGTGCCTGGCTTTGGGTCAGACCCCACATCTCCATCAACATGAATATATGTGTTAGTCCCTCCCTGAGCTAAGCCCTGCAAAGACACATGGGTCTTTCATTTTCCATTGTGTTTACAGAACCATCTTTGGCTTTTTTTTTTTTTTTTTAAATAGAGATGTTTCTTACGGTCATCAGATACATAAAGCATGCTCAGTTAAAATATTTTGCTGCTAAATTCTGTTTTATTTTGTCCCTCTTGACATGATAGATCACTCATGTTAAAAGAACTTTAAATGATTGCTTGGCTAGCAGATCCCATTTGGGATACTCATGAGTGGCTACTCAGAGTTTTCTGAGCCTCAGGAACACCTTGGGGAGATGGGGTGTTAGTGGTGGGATGATGCCCAGAGTGGAGCTTCCCCTTCTCAAGAGAAGGGAGAGGTCGAATGGGGGGAGGACTTGTGTGAGGGGGTACTGGAAACAGGAAGGGCTGATATAGGATTGTAAAGTAAATGAATAAAAACAAAACAAATGAACAAAAATTCCAACCAACCAACCAAACAAACAAACAAACAAAAACTTGAACACCAAAAGAAAATGACCATTTGCAGACTGGGAGAAAATACTTGCAAATAGTTTATCAGTTAATCCACATTTACAATATATAAAGAGCTCTTATAACTCAACAACTTGAATAAGAATTGAGAAAAGCACTTAAACAGACATTCCTCTCTAAACATATATAAATGATCAATAATCACATGAAAAGATGCTCAATGTAACTCGTTATGCTATTGTTTGCTTCCCAGAAAGATAGAGCCATTGGGTAGACAGGCAGATGGACAGGCAGACAGATGAGAGGATATTTATAATGGGAAGTGATTTAGGTGACTGTGAAGCCTGAGAAATCCCATGATATGTCATCTGTGAGCAGGAGAATCCAGAAAGACAGAGACATAGCTCAGTCAAACTCCAAAAGACTGAGAACCCATGATATGGGGAAGGGCTTACCAGTACTGGAATCCAAAGGCTGGAAAGCCTTAAGTGCTCTGTAAGTGTTGGAGAAGATGCATGTTCCAGTTCCAGAAGACTAAATGGATTCACCTTTCCTATACCCAGCTGTTATATCTGGTTCCTCAACTGATTGGATGGTGCCTACCCACTGGGGGTGGGTCTTTCTAAGTCAGGTTACTGACTCGAATGTCAGTCAGTCTCTTCCAGAAACACTTTCATAGACATATCCAGAAATAGTTAACTGTTAACTATCATACAGATCACCGAGGAAATATCAACTGAGCACAGCAAAGTAACTAATGAAAAAGACAAGCTATATAGTAAGTGTTAGGAGAGAGTTAGGAAATCAGGACTCTCTAGCATTGAGGGAAAAGAGGAAAATCTTCCAGCAGTTGTGGAAATCAATTCAGTTCCCCAGGAAGTTAAATGGAATTATACGAAGTCTAACAATTCCATTGTCTTGAATATATAACAGTGTGCTTATGCCATGTAAAATGAGAAATTTGCACCCAAATGTTTACAGTAGCTAAAAACTGAGACAAACCAAATATCTATGAAAAGAAGACCAAATCTCTCTCTCCCCTCCCCCTTCTCCAGTCATACAGCAATGGAGTTCTGATACATGCTACCACAAAGACTAACCTTGAAAACATCATGTCAAGCAATAGAAACCAGGCACAATTCTGTGCCTTGTATGATTCTGTTGATAGAACATATTCAGAAGAGGCAAATGAATAAAGATGAGAAAGTAGTTGGGTTGTTTCCAAGGGTTGGAGGACAAAGATAATGACATCTAATGATTATAGGTTTCTTACTATGGTGATAATGTTTTAGAATTACTTGATATTGGTTAAAATATCAAAATACTAAGATTTAAAAATCCACTGAGTTGTATACTTAGAAGGGAAGTAAATTGTGTCTGTAAATTATATCTCAGTTTTTAAAAATTAACTCATTTTTAAAAATTATCCAGGCATTCAGGAACCTAGGACTCTATATATCTGAAACAAGTTTTTAAGATGAATTGTAAACACAGCCACAGCGATCTCACAGTAGCACTATATAGCCCCTGAAAACTGAAGAATATGAAACCAACTATAAAACAAAATAAGTGAAAATTGGACAGCCTAGGGTAGGGAAAGTGATTATTCATCAAAGACATATTTATCTGCTGCCCGAATACTGCAGGTAGCATGCTGGGCCCAATGAACTGGCCACACACTCTGCCATCAATGAGCTTAGAGACAGATGAGATGCAGACAAGAAGACAGCTGTGATGTCTGATTGAATGGAGTTTTGAATAGAGTAGAGCTATTTCAATAAGGAACCCAAGATGAGCCTGAAGGATTCAGAGGGAGGGGCATCATCTGAGCCAAGGGTCGGGATCTCAGAAGATGAATTAGTGAGAGGTGTTGGGCCTTCCACATAGAGAGGGCGATGTATACAAAGTCACAAATGGCTGGGAGCCCGGTATAAAGCAACAGCAGGAGCCTGAAATAAAAGGTACAAGAGAGGAGAGGCAGCAGAGGCCTCCATGTTGAGAGAGGAGCAGTGAGAAAGCCCCTGACTAGAGTAGAGGGAGCCAGAGGGCTGGGTTAGGTAATCAAGGACTTTGTCCGGGGTGCTGGGGTCCAAATAAAGGCAGCAGGAGGAGGGGGGGAGACGAGGCATGAGTCTCGTATCCTTGACTAAAAGTCTGAAGTTTGAAGACAGGAGGAGGAGACAGGGTGGAAAGAGGTCGTTCCATGATTGAGTGAATTCGTACTGTGTTCCAAGCTTTGTTCTGGGTGCTGAGGAGGAGTTAGCCAAATGTAGAAGCATGTTCCAGGAAGGACAGCCTGGCAACAAACATCCACAGCTGGTGGTAGTGAGGGCTTTGAAGAAGAATAAAACGGGGACCAGGACAAAGGATGGCAGCGTTACTATTGTAGGTAGGATGATCAGAGGAGCTTTTGTGAGCAGCTGATATTTTGCAGAAACTGGAGCCAAGTGAGGAAGCGAGTTAGAGTTTATGGCTATCTGATCTAGGGCAATAGCGTGTCAGGGTAGAGGAATCAACACAGACATAAACCTGGACAACAGCATCTCCAACTTACTGCAGGGGCAGCAAGGGAGCCAGAGCTTTAGTAGAGTTGGTGATGAATGGAGATGGTAAAGTGGATGAGGTAGAGGCACAATCACTTTGAACCTAGCACCTCGAAGACCATGGTAACAAGTATAGGTCTTTTCCCAATGTGTCCTGGGAAACCATCAGGGATGAGTCGCTGCTACAGGAGACACGTGGGCTTGACTGTGTGCAAGAAATTGGAGAAGGCTATTCAGGTACTGGATGAGAGCGCCAAGAGGTGGTGAATCTTGTGATCCATCGACGAGAACCATCATTTCACCAGAGGCAGTGGGAGTCTGCATGAGTGTGGGTTTGCTTTGTGATGATGTGCAGTATGGTACAAGGCACATGGAGATATCTGCAGCTAAGAGGTAGAGATAAGAGAAGGGGTTTGTGAAGAAGCTGAAAAGAATTTCCAGAAATGGAAGCAGAGAAGAAGGAAGAAGGAATCAGCCTGAGTGAGTGAGGAAGGGAGAAGGATTGAAGAACAGCAATAGTCTCCAATGCTACAAAGAAGAAAAAGACCAAAGAGTATGCTTAGAACTGCACAGTATGTCAGGTGATGCGAGGCCTGGAAGATAACTGAGAAGGGGCCAGTCAGGATTGGCACTGTTTCAAATTGGTTAGCCTGTCCCAGACCCTCTACTGTCTTGCTTTCTGAGTCTTGTCCACATACAGAATGTTATTAGGAAAGAAAAATACACACACATACATTATATATATGGCATATATACATATATGTATATGGTACATATGATCATGCCAAATGGAGAGCAAATCAGAGGCTGTAGTCATGGGATCTCTGCAGATACAGAGGAGGATTCTAATGAAGGCACTGGCTGTAGCACATCACTGGTTTTCTTAGAACACTTACAAAACAAGTGTAAGAAGATGGGGGTGGGGCAGCAGAAAGAGTAAGAGGCTGAGGTCTTGGTGAGATACCAGAGCTGACAAATTTAAAGCTAAACTAGAGAAAAGCCAAAGTTGTGGTTTTAGGAGTTTTTACTTTAGATAAGTAAAGCAGAGATGGTGTTTCCTGGGTTCTAGGAGAAAAATCATTTTTGTAAGTAGAGGTTAGTACCTAGAGGACTAGGAACATAGATATGACAATGGTTTCTAGGTGATTTACCCAAATGGGAGGGTCTCCACAAAATAGTGATGTGTTGGTGTGTCAAATTGACGAGGGGTCAGTTGTACTGGCTGGTTTTGTGTGTCCACTTGACCCAAGTCAGAGTGATCACAGGGGAAGAAGCCTCAGGTGAGGAAATGCCTCCGGGAGAGCCCCCTGTAAGGCATTTTCTCAATTAGTGATCAATGGGAGAGGGGCCCAGCCCATAGTGGTGGAGCCATCTCGGAGCTGGTGGTTCTGGGTTCTATAAGAAAGGAAGCTGAGTAAGCCATGGGAAGCAAGCCAGTAAGCAGCACCCCTCCATGACCTCTGCATCAGCTCCTGCCTCCAGGTTCCTGCCCTGTTTGTGTTCCTGTCCTAACTTCTTTTGGTGATGAACACCAGTATGGAAATGTAAGCTGAATAAACCCTTTCCTCCCCAACTTGCTTTTTAGTCATGGTGTTTTGTCACAGCAATAAAAAACCCTAACCAATTCACCCAGGTAACACTAGAAATTACAGGTTGAAGGAGACAAAGGGAACTTGAATGGTTTCATGGAACAGAACCTTCTTCCCACACACCGTGTGTGCCTAGCTTGCTGGACCTGATGTGAATGCCATGGAAACCCATGTTAAGCCTCTGAGCTTTTGGAGTTTTGTTATAGCAACTTGGACTGCATTAACTACTCTTCCCTGCTTAGATGGGCAGCCCTGTGTGACAGCCAGCTAGTGTGTTCATTTACAGTTTGCTTTCAGCTGAAACAAGTTGTGACTTCATTGTCTCTCTCCACGGAGCCCTTGCCGCGTGCTTAAAAAAATAAGCAATGCTTAGTACTCTTTCTATTATTTCCATTTTTGTTTCTTTCATCGTTGTTGAAAAAAAGCAAGCTTCACAGAACTCCCTCAAGTCCAGAGCGGTCGAGTGTCCGTGGCTGGAACTCAGTAAGTATGGCTCTGCTGGTGGCTGATTGTGCTCTAAGAAATTACTTCTTACTGTTGGAGATCCTTAGCTTAATTTCCAACAGAGACAGGCCAAATGTTATACAAACCTCCAGCGATCTTAAATAGACATGGCAGTTACTACACATTGAGCATTACAAGATGCCAGGCCCTAAGAGGGCAGCTCACATGTGTTATCACTAATCTAATCACCCTGCAAGGGAGATGCCAGTATATCCTTCCAATGACTTTAAAATTGTCCCCCAGAGAATGGCCAAAGCACTTCCCAGGGTCACATAGTCAGAGACAGGTGGCTCTGACTCACATTGACAGGCTCCAGTGTTCATCTTTGATCTCCCTCATTTCTGTGTCTTCCTTTCTTTTACTTCCTTTTTGGTTTTGTTCACTGACTTTCATGATGTACCTTAAGTTCAGCCAGGACCTCTTATTTAATTATATATAAAGTGTGTGTGTGTGTGTGTGTGTGTGTGTGTGTGATGGTTTGAATATGTTCCGTCCAAGGAGTGGGACTATTAGATGTGGCCTTTTGGAGTAGGTGTGTCACTGTGAGTGTGGGCTTTAAGACCCTCATCCTAAGTCAGTCTTCTACTAGAAGCCTTCAGATGAAGATGTAGAACTCTCAGCTCCTCCTGCACCATGCCTGCCTGGATGCTGCTATGCTCCCACCTTGATGATAATGGACTGAACCTCTGAACCTGTAAGGCATCCCCAATTCAATGTTGTCCTTATAATGTTGCCTTGGTCATGGTGTCTGTTCACAGCAGTAAAACCCAAACTAAGACTGTGTGTGTGTGTGCGTGTGCGTGTGCATGTGCGCGCGCGTGTGTGTGTGTGTGTGTGTGTGTGTGTGTGTGTGTGTGTGTATACACCACATGTGTGACTCATAGCTGTTGAATCCAAAAGAGGGCACAAGACCCTCTGGAACTGAAATTACAGACATTGTGGGCAGCCATGTGGGTGCTGACCCTGACCTCGGTGTAAGAAGTGTAAGCATTATTCATCACTGAGTCATCTCTCCAGGTGCAGAACCTTCTAACACAAAAACAGTTAGAATTCAGTCCATTCAGTGGGAAGGGCTTCGGGCTCACTTTGATAGACAGTGGAAAACAAACTATTTTTGTCACTCTGGAAAACACGGCTTCAGCAATGCTCACTCTGATGGAGCGACAGCAAAGGCACTGCTCCTTAGAAACACCCTGGTTCAAAGTCAAAGGCCCGGCATGTTTTAGGCTCTTAAGGCCTGACACTGCAGTGGAGGAGAGCTTTGCATCCCAGCCATGTCTTGCCTTGCACAAGCCTGAAGCCTGGTAGGTATGTGTTGAATAAATCCTGGAGGAGCTTCCTGGTGTGCATCTGAGCACACCTTCAGTTACAAGGAATGCTTGTCTGTCACAGTTAAAACATACCTGGAGTGTGCTCCTCAGGGGTAAATGTTGGGAAGTTGTTGCCCGGCATTGTTCTATTGAGGGACACTGGGGCGGGGGGGTGGGGGTGGGGGGAGGTCGTTAATGGCTCCTTTATACTCTCTGGCCCCACTCTGTCATCTCTCTCATACCTGCTCCCACCATTGTGATCCCATCTGCTATGCGACTGTCACCAGAGCTGAGTCAATGCCAGAGCCAAGCCCTGAACTTCTGAAACTTTGGATTAAATAGATCTCTTTTATGCTAGACAGCTTCAGGTATTTTATTATAACAACAGAAAATTGACTCATATACCATACTGAGTAGGAGCAATTAAAGACTGATAAAACCTGGTTTATACCTGCGTTTGGCTGTGAAGGAGAGAGAAAAGGAGGAAAGGGAAAGAAAGGAAGGAGAAATGAAGGGGAGGGAGGACAACAGGATGGAGGACGGAGAGCAGAACGGGGGAGGGAGAGGGAGACTAGCTTTTTGCTTTCAGGAAGTGGCCATTTTAAGCTTTCTGGATCTTGGCTACATTTCAGGACTGTAGACATTTGGCATTCAGCTTTCTCATCTTACCTTGGGCATGTTTTTAAATCCTCTGAGAAGGAAAACTTTATTACCAGCCCTGAAGTTCAGGTTAAAACTGTAGCCTGGCCACCCACTAGCTATGCTATTTCTGCTCATTTTCATCAGTGTAGATATTAGACTGAGGCTATCACTTTTACCACAGTATAACCCCAGGGCTAAGTGGTTCCCATAAGGCCTTGTATGGGTAAGAGCTACTTTTTCTAATGCTATGGGTTTTGTCTGGTTGGTTCCAAGTGTTAGACTAAAACACACAACCACTTGCACCCTAGATAAGTGCTGCATCACGGAGCTACCTCCCCTGTCCACACTGTACAGACGTGATGGCTCTCCAACCCTGAAGGCTTAACTCATCTAAGAGAGGAAGCACTTTATCCTAAGTGCTGATATTGGTACATAAAAACAAAAACAGAAACAAAAACAAACCCAAGAGACTTGTGTCTGAAGACTTTAGAGTTCGCATTCTACATTTAAATACTAAGATTCATGAGTCTCTCGGCAAATGGCGTTAGCTGTCTGTGTCTGAGCTTGCACAGACAGAAGTTGAGTGTACAGTAAGGAGCTTCCAGTCTTCAAGTCAAAGTGCCATGAGCAAGCCAGTGTTGTCTGGAACTCACTGCTAGGCACTGGAAAGAATGACTGGCTAGTCGTTACCCTGCTAAGCATAGGAAGGTTGCATCCTTTTATTAATAGACTGAAAGATACATTCCAAAAACCAGGGGCGGGGGCCCCAAAGTTCAAACTCTTTGAATTTTAGTTTCTGTGGCATTTGGTGAACAGTTTGATGAACAGTAAACATCTTGGGTTAGGTATGCGTTTGGGGAACCAGCCTCTATCTCCTGGTGCAAACCAATGTCATATTAGTTTTTATTTCCAAGGAAAGGAAAATATACTCCCTAGTCACTCTGGCCTTTTCGTTATAGATGTAAAAATATAACACCAGGACTTCAGAGGAAAATGATTACGTTCATTTCTTCATTAGGAAAGGCCTCTTTACCACACTGTAGAAGATTCAAATGGTAAAAGGGAAAAATAAAAATCTCATGTGATATCTGGCACCTGTTAGTGATTAAGTAATCCATTTCCACCTTCAACCGCTCATTTTAAGCTCCGAGCATGGCATTTTCATTAAACACCTTTATTGTATTCTGACACTGAGTTTGCAATGATTTTAATGGTAACAGTATTTTGTGAGGTGCATACTGGTTGACTTTTACCATTTTCCTGCACTTCTCTGCCTTGTTAGAAGGCAGTGAAGATAAGAGTTAGGGTGAGGCTGACTCTGCTATTTCCTATGTGGTCTCAATCCCACCGAGTCCCCTCAGCAGGCTCCAGCTTCTTCCCTCTGAGTGCACAGGCTATGTTGGTCTATTCTCATCAGCATCCTGTCAGGACCACATGAAGTCATGTCTCTAGAAGGTGCACTAGTATCTGGAACACGGTTGACTTCACTGAGCTTGGCTGTGGCTGCTCCTTAGCCTGCATTCCCCACTGATGACCCTACTTGATTTGTATAAATATCCCACAAAGAAATGTACAGGACTATCAGCTGTGTGACCTCATCTCTGAGGAACCTTATTCCTCATTTGCAAAGTGTAGTGAGTGGTCAGACTTACAGCATGACCTCAACCTACCACCCCTGATGTGCCACCATCTCCACTGTCATTACAGACGTTATGGCCACTGCAGGGAAGTGACCTGTAAACTGATGGAAAGTGAGGGAGAGCCTGAGGGCTTGGGCATTGTGGGTTCTCCTTATGGCTAGAGAAACACTTGACACTGCCCCACCCTGGTCCTTCCAGAGAGCAGGGTATATACAGAGAGAGAGAAGTTCAGCAAGCTTTGGCCTCAGTCGGGGTTTTATTTACCCATTTTGTGGTTCTAATGTCATTTTGTTGCTGTGATCATCTTCTTGTGTGGTCCCTGAAGAGAAAGCAAACTGCAAAGGTCAAGAGGAGCCTTGATGCCCTTAGATGGGCCCTGAGGGACAGAGATTTTCTGTTCTACTCACCATGGCCAGCTTGGGATCCTCCATGACCTTCCACGAGAAGTTTTTAATTAAAACTAGGAAAGTTCTTCAGACACCAGAGTAGTTGGATAAGCTGTCTCAGACTGTACCCCAATACTAAGACTTCTGAGATCCCCCAACTAAGTGCCCTAAAAGACCTCCAATGACCTCCAATGACCTCCAATGACCTCTCCTTAGGATTGGAGGTGCCTCTGAGGGAAGGGATCAGATGCTGCTAGCACAGAATGGAAGGCCACAAAGTCAACCTGCCCTGCCTCTTCCAGCCTTGTGTTCCTAGGGAACGTCAATGGAGCCAGCCTTTGCATCCATCCCAGGTAAGTCCTAATTGGGCACACTTCTACACTGGGAAGAAACCAAGGTGAGAAGGCTAGTTGACATAGGTGTCCACAGGGAGGTAATGGGCTGACAAGGTCAAGGGTAGCGTCCTACCTGGTATGAAGTCTTTTGCTACTCTTACTGTGCTGTGTGGCTTACATAAGCCTCTCTGTGCCTCCATATCCAAACTGAGAAGAAAAGGGTCTCACAGAGGAACTATATAGGGTTACGCATGGGAAGAGCGCACATCAGATATCCTCTAAATGTTCAATGTTCTATACGTTAAATGATTAGCAGCCAATACCGCAGCAATCAAGGGTGAGCGTGTCTGGTCACCAGCATAGGCGGCCATCTGTAGCAGGAACTGTCGAACCAGACCTGAGTTTGAATGTCACCTGAGATCCATCTTCAGTGCCTTGTCTGACTTCCCTCATCTGCTACATGTGAACGAGTTCTCTGCCTGGGTGGCTGCTGTGAGACAAACAGGGGGAGGCATGTGAAGGACTGGGCACAGTGTCTGGCGTGTCACTCATGTGTGGTCCTGTGAGCTCCTGACACAGCCCAGTTCGGCAAGAGCTGGGTTCGCACCAGGATCTTTCGAGGCCGAACGCTGCTTCTGTTGTTCCTGGGCTCTGCTTTGTGTTACCAGGCTGGTCGCGGCAGCTGCTGGGCCTGGGGTCATCAAAGCCTTTGTGGAAGTTTCTATTTTCCTCCAGCATCTCCCTCCTGCTGGAGAAATCCCTGCCCCTGCCCATGGAGTCTGTGTGTTTTTGGGTCACGTCGCAGGCTCTCTAGTGTTAAAGCTGTTTTGTTTCTCCTGCAAGCCAATCAACAACAAGCCTTCTGCTTCCCTACTCCATCGTGGCTTCTAGCCTCTGCTTGCCTCCTAGAAGCATCTCCACGACCTCCACTCTGTTACTCTTTGTGTTTGGGTTGGGCCACCCTTCACCTAAAGAATGTCCTTCTGTACCCTCTAACCCCACTGACACCTCCTAGGTCCAGCCTAGTCCCATCATTCTCAGAGAGACTACCAGCTCACTGCAGGTACCAGAGAAAGCTTACCTCTGCATCTCAACACTCACTGTCATAGTGTGCCCCTTGGAAGAAGGAGGCTGCCTGAGTTTTCTCTGTGTGGTCCCTTTCCTTCTCTGGTGAGCGAGCTCTGTGAGGACAAAGATAGAAGTGTAGGCATGACTTTTTTGCAACCTACTTTTTTTTTTCAATTTATCTGAATTTATTAACATTTAAAAACATATTTTAAGTAAATAGAATTAAATCACATTCTTGTTTCCCTTTTGTACCCCCACTCCTCCCAGAGACCCCCTTCAATACCTACAATATCGTTTTTGTCATATTCCTTAAAATTTATAAAATATTATAACAGTACAAATAAGTATTATAAAAGTTGTTTGATATAAAACAACAAGCAATTTAACAGTCTTATGTAGATGCTCATCTACAGCAATAGTGAAAATACATTTTTCTCAATATAAATTTTAAATAACTCCAAACATATTAT
>JADRCD010223097.1:0-10342 GCA_019843815.1 Montemys delectorum
TTTCAAGAATGGAAGAATCATCTTGTCTAATCATGCACAGTTACATTTTTAGTTAGTGATGTTGCTTAATTCCCTATTAGTTCTAGTTATACATAATTGACATCATTTGAAAAGTAAGACAAAAGCAAAACATTATTGGAAGCCCAGTTAGGGCTAATTCAATTTCCCAATTCTCTGAATCCAAGTTACCCATACCCTGCCAGAAAATGGGATTAGTGATCACTTCCTTTGAATTTTCTTATTGGAAAATTTTTTCATACAATACATTCTGATCATGATTTCAAATCCTCCCATATCCTTCTTTTCTTGGATGTATGGTGCAGATACTTTTAAAGTTGGAAGCAATTTGTGTATGTGCAGGAGAATAGATAATTTAAATAATATGAACTTCTTCAACCTCACTACTGATAGCAACTTGATCGTATTCCCAGTTATTACAGAGAGAGTAGCACCAACATTTCCCAACCAGTGAAAAGAACCAGCTTCACATTCGCAATTGAAATATGCATTCAAGCTGCGACTCCTACTCAGCCACTCTTCCTAACGACAAAACACAGACGGACAGAATCAAGCCTTTCCTGATTTTCATGTATTTTCCTAAGAAGATATTCATGCAGTTTCAAGGACATGAAACAAAACTGAAAGTTAGACATGAAAACATCTACCAATGAAAAAAATTCCCATCACATTGCAGCTAAGTTTCTCAAAACGTGTTATATTCCTTATTTTATGTCAAGAAATTCCAGCTTGAAATTCGATGGTTCCTATGGTTGCCTTTTATTTTTCTTTTACTTGAAAAATAAAAGTGGTGCTTGTTTTTAATATAATAAAGCTCAGCTAAAATATTTATGCATCAGTAACGTAATAATTTCTTCCTGTAAGATTTTTTTTTCAACCTCCAAAATGTCAAACATGGTCTGGAGAATTGGCTCTGGTTAAGAGCACTTATTGCCCTTACAAGAGACCCAAGACTGATTCCTGTCATTACATGGTGGCTCACAACCATCTATACCTCCACGTCCAGGGGTTCATATGTCCTGTGCTGACTCCACAGGCACCAGGCATGCATGTTGTTCATTTACATACATGCACTCATACAGACCTGTAAAATAACAAATTAAAATCCAACGCATACATTCGGCTGAGATCTCTTTTGTACATATTTCTGTACTTTTTTCCTGGTTGACTCTTTATTTGAGAACACTTCCCTAAACATCTTGCTAAAAAACTGAAGTGCAGCATGTATATTATTAACAATTTATTGTGAGCTATCAGTTCATGGAGTTTCCGATGCCTAACAGAACAAACTCTTAGGTTATCTTGAATAAAGTCCACAACTGTTCTAGGCTGCAGTACAGGAAGACAAAAGAGGTTCAAACTGCAAACAACAGGAGACCAGCCCTGAGTAAATGTAAACATAACTGCAATTACTTCCTAACAAAGACAGACAGGATCTGTCCTGCTATAGACAAGTTATCATTTTCTGAATGATAAAATTAGATGTTGAGTTGAGAGAATGCAAGTTTGTAGTGCTTCAAATAGAGCTTGACTCTCTTCTATGGAATCACTCGGCTGGTACAAGATAACCTCTATTGTTCTGTTGTATGAAGCCCACCCTGCTGCACAGAGTGGAAAGAGAACAGACACATCTGAGATCCACAACACTTTGCTGTACTTGCTTTCACAGCTGAGGTAGTATACAAAGAAAATGGGAATCATTGCTTGAGACCTCAATGCACACACTATCCCTATGTGTGAATCCTCTGATTTCGTATCTTTTTTTTTTTTTTTTTTTTTGGTGTTCCGAGACAGGGTTTCTCTGTGTAGCCCTGGCTGTCCTGGAACTTACTCTGTAGACCAGGCTGACCTCGAACTCAGAAATCCGCCTGCCTCTGCCTCCCAAGTGCTGGGATTAAAGGTGTGCCCCACCACCGCCCAGCTTCATATCCTTCTTTAATGGAAGTGTAGCTATGTGTCAAGTTAGACAGAAGTAGGTTTATTATTGGACAAATTTGCCTCCCTTCTGATAAAAGCTATTCATTTTCTTTAATTCCCCCAATGATGCAAACCTAATTTACTGGAAAGCAGAGAATGGTGATATAAGTATATAATAGTCCCAGTACTCAAAAGAGTGAGATAGAAAGACAAAGAATTTGATACCAGTTTAGACTTCATAGAAAGTTCAAGGCCTGACTGGGATACATATCAAGTTGAAAACCTTGGCAATGCGCTGGCCAATATTATATCATGACACAAGCTCAAGTCATCTGAGAGAAGGGGATCTTAACTGAGAAACTGGCTGGTAAGTGTGGACCATAGGCAAGCCTATAGAACATTTTCTTACTTAGTGATCGTTGTGGGAGCGGTCCCAGCTTACTGTGGGTGGAGCAACTCCTGGGATGGCGGTCCTGGGTTCTATAAGAGAGCAGGCTGAGCCCCAGGCTAGTACAGAGCCCTCCTCTTTGACCTCTGCATCAGCTCCTGCCTCTGAATTCCCAGCTGGCTTGAGTTCGTGCCTTGGTTTTCCTCAGTGGACTGTGAGTCAAGTTATAAAAGGCAAATAAACCTATCTTACCCCTGTTGCCTTTATGGTATCTCACTACAGCAACTGAAACTCTTAAGATAGGCTACATAGCAAGATCCACATCAAAAACAGAAGGAAAATGCTCACCAACATCTGTGCCCTTTTACAAAAGAGTATTTACAAAAAGAACTAAGTTGAGAGTTAAAGATGGAAATATATCTGACAATAATTTTAAGAAAATATGGAATGATTGCTACAAAATTACTATAATTATTTATACTACAAAATGAGACTGCCACAGAGTTTCACTTGTGGTGATAATTCAAAATTCATGTGTTACCTCCATCCGATGGTATTAATTGAGGCATGCTGAGAAACGCAGAAGCATTTGTTCTACTGAAGTCTCTGCAAGTCTTAAATTGAACTTTCTAGTATATAGCAGAAACACATGAGCAGGGCTTTGATATCTCTTGTCCTCCACTCCAGTTTGATAAGTGTTTGTAGAGCAAAGGGAAGAGGTGGAAACTTTTGTTTTCATTACTGTCTCTGAGAACTCGGACGCTCACAACAAATCTCCTGGTTTGAATCCCATATTTCCTGTGCAGCCATGGATCATGGGCTCAAGAATTGTATGCCTTGTTGGTCCTTCGGTGAAACAGGACTCTTCACGTTCTCCTCTAGCATTGCTATGAGCAGACATTCAGCCCAGGATTACCACACCTGCTGTTTCTTACTTCACTGACTGCAGCACAATCAGATGAGAAAAAAAAAACATGAAGCTCGATGTGAGCAGAAGACTGGCTACATGGAGAAAAATATTATTGTAATTATTCCTTGATCTTACTTTTAAAGTTAAGTGTGTGTATGTGTATGTGTGTGTGCATGCGTGCGAGTATGCATGTGCCTGCATAGACTAAAGAAGGGTATTGGAGCCAACCTGGAGGCATAGGCATTTGACAACAGCCCAAAGCGGGTACTGGGAACAGCACACGGGTGCTGTAAAAGCACCTCTGCGGAAGCAGCACATGTGATTAGCCGCTGACCCATTTCCCCATGCCCATTCTAGCTTTCTCCTTTTATTTTTTTTTTTAATTTTTTTTATTTTTATCTTTTTTACAGCTGAAAGCTTAAATTGCCAAGCCCTGACATTTTAGTAAGCAGTGTGCACCCTGGGTTTTCGATATCAGACATTAAAGAAACTAAGAAATAATAGATAGTAAAGGTTTGCCTCAGTAACTAATGATAGGTTCATACAAAACTACTACAGAAATCTGATACAGAAAAAAAAAATAATCAAGTACTAAAAACACATTTGGAATCCCATTAGCAAGTAACTAATTTTTAAATAAAAAAAAACTCTTGAGTAAAGTTACAAATATTAATGTTTTCATTTTCTTGCTTTCTTGTAGGAGTTGAAAGAATACCCACCAGGCGTCAGACTATTTTAAAAATTGCATTATAGTGATGATGTTTCAGGAGCCCTAAACAATGCAAATTTCGTTTAAAAAGTTGCTTAACTATTGTGGATTTAATAGAAGTGTAATCAAAATGAATTAAATTTGTGTAATGTAGTTAGTTATAGGAGAGAATTTTCTGTCCCATTTGGATACCTTTTAAAACAGGACATTATACATTTTTATGTTGCAATTAGGTTCAGAAATAATATTATAGTATGGAAAATTAAACTTAAGTTGGACCTAGGGAATGTACATATACATAAATAAACTAATAAGGTCTCAGTAACGGAAGAATTATACAAATGCAAACTCCATTAGAATTTTATTCAAATCTGAACCATCATTATTGCCCATGTTTGCTTATTCAAATTCTAATCTTCACCTACTATGTATGGTATACCCTGGAGAAGTAGTTCATAGTCACAAGGCGCACCAGCTAGAATATTTTAGGGGGTAGGGTAGAAGAGTGAACTACAACCGAGAGGGTGATAAACAGGTCCATCCTTGGCTTGATGCAAATACCTGCGAGTGGTCTTCCTGGTGCTGTTTGCAGTGAGGGTTGCCAAGGAGTCTGTAATCAGTACCTGATTGAACCTAAGTTCTCATCTTTATGTTCCCATCTATAGCAAGAGGAGAGCATGCCCTGAAGTGAGTTAGAATTTTGCTCTGTTGTTCACATACTCTTTAAAGTGGCATGTCACTAATCGTCATGAGCTTCAAGTTCTCTCTCTGAAACTAAGAGTCCTAAACTATCATTGCTGATTGATGATATGCAGTGTACGCATCTGTGTCTGGTTCTAAAACACTTTGTTCAGAGGAGTGAGGACTCCAGGAGGCACTGTGAAAAACGTCGTGAAACGTAGACGTTCGGGAAAAATTCTTTGCATTGGACAATGTATTACCTCAAAAGAGAATGCTCGATGAAAGGAGCTGAAACACTTAATTGATGAAAAAAAATTAATTAAACTGGTATTCTCTTCAGACTGAAAAACCACACTGTTCAGGCCTTTCTCTCTTGTAATTAAACATTTAAATAAATACCTATAATTAAAAGAAGGTATAGTACATGGGATCATAAAATGCAAGTAAGGGTTTTGGGTATTTTTGTAAGATTTAATTCTGAAAATATGTATTATCCAAATTCTAAATGAAATTAACTTTGAAATAATCAAATATTTGAAATAAGGCCATGAATATATACACATACATAATCTATCTACAAATATCTATTCACGTATAACTGACTAAAAAATTAGTCACACATAAAACACTTCTATTTATCTGTAATAAATGTACAAATGCAGAAACATGAGTATCTTTCACAGAAATACTTCCCTTGTTTTCAATACAACATTATAAAATGAGGCAAGGCCCCTCGTCAAGCCTTTGAGGAACAATTTACTGCGTCCATGTATTAGCTTTGAACTGAGGATGACGTCACTAATGGATTATGCTTTTCATGTAAGGTAATGATATTCTAGCTGCAGATACACTAGAGGAGACCATCAATCACTATCAATCATGGCAAACATGGCTGGAGCTGCCAATCACCCCAGATGTCTCACTTGAATTTTTATTTTTAAGAAGTCATACCTGTCTGATTCTGCATGTGAAATGATGATGTGAGGATAGGAGCCTGTAAAGGCCGGAAGGGAACAGCTAGTCTTCCGAAGCTAGTAGTTAAACATTTCTGCATGTCGATGCTGAGAAACAAACTCAGGTCCTCTCACAGAGCACCACGCAAGCTTAACAGTGGAGCCATCTCTCAGGCTGCTTCAGGTATTGCATTTTAAAAATATTGGCTTAAAGTTGTTCATTAAACCTAATTAGATGTACCTAGTAATGAGCCACTCTGTGAATATGAAATGTTGCGAGCTTCAAATATTAAATTATGAAACCGATGAAAACCAGCTCTGAGTGGTGTACCATAACATTACAGGTTAATTTTCCTGTTTGATAATTTAACTATTTTGATTAACTATATAAAATTTCAACAATTTTTACACATCGAAAAGATATGTTCAAAGAGTGCTATAGGAAATTCCCAAGAAAAATTAAATAAAAATTCGTTTGAGAAAAGATTTGTCTCTTCCCCAGAGATGCACAGCAGTCTCTTAGCCTCTTTGAGAGGAGAAGGGGAAGAAACGGGCATTAGGAGTATTTATGGACTAAAGCTGTCCTTCCTTCCCTTGGGGATTCAACACTGTCACTGGAAAAAGCAAACAGCGGCCATGATTGCCCGGGGAAGAGGAACTTCCATTCCCTCATGGTGTTTGGTTTCTGAAGTCAACACCTTCACATCACACACTCCCTTTCTGATAAGGAGTCGTGGAGAGGAGAAGTGTGAGGAGACGAGCCACATAATTCAGAGAGGAAAGAAGACGCCAATCACTTGTGTCAGGCTATCCAATCAGCTGCTTGAAAATCTAGACGCTAAGACTAATTCTCACAGCACTGTCAGATCGGAGCCCACTGCTCTGAAATAGCATCCAGGAGGCTCAGGCATTTTCAAAGTTGGTTTGGCTTATGTTGGGGCAACACTAACTAGGGAAGCGATGCAGTAACAAGGTATCATTGTAAACATCTCACAAAAATAGTAAAAATGGCAAGTATTTACTCACTCTCACTACTACGGAGCTCAGAAATTACAGTGAAGTTTGTTTATTTGTTTACTTTTATTGTTTCTGTGTGCTTTCGAGAGCAGATCTCACAGTATTAAACCAGGCTACAGTCTTCTTGACCCAGTCTCTTGAGAATGTGGACTACAAGCATACATCACTTATTATTAGCTTATTATGTTACTTTTTACATAATCACAACTATCCTGATCTTCCCGTTTTTAATTCTAGAAGAAAAGTTGACAGAGGAAAATCAACTTATCACAGCTCACTTTGCCAGCAAATGAGTTAAAAACCAAATTTCATTTGACAAAGTGAGACCCTAAGTGGTAGCAAAAAGAAGGGGAAACATTCAGAATTTACCACTGGTACATGTCTATGGGCAACAACACTGTGGAGTGAGTTTGCCCACTAAATACAAACTCTTGCAACCCGTGAGTTTTAAGTATATGACACGACACTCATTTCTTCATCTTTCCATTGTAGTATTTCTCCTTCCCTGCACATGACGAGTGAGACATCCTCATGCATTGAGTAGCTATATCCCGTATTTCCACTTATGCTTCCTGTATTCCAAACACTAGATAAGCCAGCTTAAAGAATAGATGTTGGATTTTTAAAAATTGTCTCCAGAAAAACTAAAAGGATTCGCTAGAGAGAAACAAAGAAAAGGCTGAAGAGTTACCATAAAGCAGGCACATACATTTGAATTTAAGAACGGAGTTTGCTTTAGATTAGGCTAGATACAGTGATCCATTTCTGGAACTTAAAACAACAACAAGAAAGTGCTCCAGAAAATTTCCATCAATTCATCCCTTCTACAAGACATGACATCTGTGACGCACTGGCACTATTTGGAAATGGCAAAATATGTGAGACTTGAAATCTCCAAATATTTATATAGAGTGTGTTTCTTTGCAAACTACAGAAGAAGAAAAAATGTGAGACTATCTCCTTACTCAGAGTGTGCTACATGAACCCTTTTATTACTTGGACTCACTTGCATGATTCTTCGAATGGCTCAGGAGTAAATGTAAACACTATCAACAGGAGGTCAGAATATTTAAAATTATCTTAGATAGTCAAACATGCCTGTTTAGGCATTACTCCACCAAATATAAAAGTCATTAACTTTTATATTATATACAGATAAACCACTATGTCCATAACCACATAACTGTGGCTTGAAGTTTATAACCATGGTTTGCAATCACAAGACAACTTTGGACTTAATACATACTTACCAACTTTTTTCACTGAATAAATTATGACATACAGATAGAAAATTAGTAATTATAGAAATTTAGTAAACATTACTAGATTATTGTAAAACATTATGCAAGCTAGCAATGCCGTATACTGAAAGCGTTCTGCACCTAGAAGTTGCAGAATGAAGTACATGCATAGATAAAATAGCTTTCAACTGGAAGGAAATCCTGACTCACAATGGTACAGACAAATTCTGAAGGCATCATATTAAGTGTAAAAGCCAGACATAATAAGACAACTAGTGTAATATTTCCACTTTTTGTGACACAAAATATACAAATTGATGGTCATATAATACTGAGTTTACTAGGTGGCTGATGGAACAGAGAATGATGGATTACTATTTAACACATAAAAAAAATCTGTTCAGGATTCTGAAAATGGGTAGCATGGCATTTGTACAACATCATGGATGTATGTGATTAAATTAGTTTAAAATGGAAATTTGATGTATTACATTGATTTCCAATTTTATGTAATTAAATTACTAAACTAACTTTAAAATACATAAAACCCATTATATATGTATATATACATGTTCTAGTTTCCTATATGTGTGTACACCTTGCAACATTTTAAATAATTATAAAATATACTATAAAATATAAATTTATTTCATGAGTACGGATATTATAAAGATTTAAAAATTACAATCAGTTTTTGTGCTTATGCAATTATTATGGATTGGCTAGAAACCAAAAGATTTCAGAGGGAATGTAAAAGAAGTGACAGCTGAAGGTGTCCTTTTGAGACTTACCCTCCCCTCTTGAATTATTTCTAGGTTCCTATTGTTCTTATCACACCTGTTTGAATCAAGAGCAGGGAGGGACGCCAGCTGGTTCCAGCCTCTTTACAATGCAGCTAAGAATTTCCACACATTTCTATTCAAAGTGGGATGTAGCTCCTTAGACTGGAAACTGTTTGGCTGATGAATATAATTTATTATCATTTTCTCCACTGACAAAGACAAATTCCTGTACGTAGCAATACTAAGAATAAGTTAGACATGAAGGAGAAGGAGATACACAGTTTTTTGATGATAAACGAGTGTGTTTCAAAGTGGAGTACAGCTGTCAGTTCTGGTCATGCTCAACTGCACACTTGTCAGCACAGAATTCTGAGTCCTTTCGTTATGAAAATTCCGTGAACATTTGCCATGGGTGCACATAGAAGGCACTGCACGGTTGGTTGAGGTAATGTGCTGATTTCAGCCCTTGTCTTTGTTCTTTCTTTCTTTCTTTCTTTCTTTCTTTCTTTCTTTCTTTCTTTCTTCCTTTTCTGCTCTTGATAAAGAGACAGTGCACATTCACACAATGAATGGCTCAAGACAGAAAGAATAATAGGGATTTAGGCAAAGGAGAAGAAACTTATCTCATCGTAGGAGGCTTCACACAACAGCGGTGGCAGCTATGGGCATATTTCAAGGCAGGCAGATGGCTAAACTAACTGGTAAAGGTATAGAGGCCTGATACCCCTGATATCAGATGACATGCACTGCAAGTGACGTTCTGTTTGGCTGGCATGGGTGAGTTTCAGAGGGTTAG
Source organism: Montemys delectorum (assembly GCA_019843815.1). NCBI lineage: Eukaryota > Metazoa > Chordata > Mammalia > Rodentia > Muridae > Montemys > Montemys delectorum. Next base: position 9,413 of record JADRCD010223097.1, read on the forward strand.
AGAAAAGCTGGATGGTCTATCACCCTGCATGATAGGGATTACTTATCATAACTACAGAAAGGAGGGAAGTATTGGAGAACTCTATCAATCAAGGCATTACCGCTGGTAATGTTCAAAGTAGCTTTTGGTGTTTGTAAAAGACAGGAAAAGCTGGAAGAAGCTGAGGAGAAGGGCAACCCTGTAAGAGGACCAGCAGTCTCAATGAATCTGAACCCGCAGATCTCTTAGACACTGGACCACCAACCAGGCAGCACACACCAGCTGATATGAGGCCCCCAGCATATGTGCAGCATAGGACTGCTGGGTCTGGGTTCAGTCAGAGAAGATGCACTTAACCCTCAAGAGACTGGAGGCCCCAGGGAGTGGGAAGGTCTGGTGAGGTGGGGTTGGGGGGTCATCCTCAAGGAGCCGGGGGGGGGGGGGAGAGGAAGTAGGGGATGTGGAACCAAGAGGGGGTGGACCAAGAGGGGGATAAAATTTGGAGTGTAAAAAGAGATTAAATAAAATTAAAAGAAAAAAGAAAAAGATAGGATCTTGTACTTTTGCTCAGAGTAGCTCAGAACTCCAATATGATCCTATTCTCCCTATTCAGTCTCAAAGGAGACACTGGATAGAAAAAGAATGGAATTTCTTCCTCTGTCTTTTCTGTTCTTCATCACTTCTATGTAAGGCTGTCTCAGTGGCAGCTACTGGCAGCAGCAGTTTGACACCACTCATATTCCTTTGTCATGGAGAGTCACCTCTGACCTTTCAATTGGCGCCTGCTAAGCTTCTCATAATGCTGCCACTCAACACACAATGTTTGTGTGGTTGGAAAAGCAAATGATTGGCTTCAATTCCATCTTGTCAGTCACACATGAACACTTGCAGTTCACTTAGCGTTTGATCCTGTGAACCACTCCATTATTCCTTTTTTATTTCTGATCACCA
>JADRCD010223097.1:10442-21828 GCA_019843815.1 Montemys delectorum
TGATCCTGTGAACCACTCCATTATTCCTTTTTTATTTCTGATCACCATCTACTCTTCTATGCTCTCTCTCTCTCTCTCTCTCTCTCTCTCTCTCTCTCTCTCTCTCTCTCTCAACATGTGAACTAAAGGAAAAACAGTAATAACTCAATCTCACTGAGAGCACCATCTATGAGAGTGTGTGTGAGAGTACGTGAGAGTGTGTGTACATGTGTACATGTGTGTATGTGTGTGCTCCTGTGTATATGTGTACGTGTGTATGTGTATATGAGTGTCCGTGTGTGTGTTCCTGCATACATGTGTGTACATAAGTATGTTTCTTGTGTATGTGTGTGCATGTATGTATATGTGTGTGCATGTGTGTTCCTGGGTATATGTGAGTATGTGTGTGCATGTGTGTATATAGGTATGTGTGTGCTCATGCGTGTGTATATGTGAGTCTATGCATGTGTTATGTGTGTGAGTGCACCTATGTGGGCATGTATATGTGTTTGTGTGTATGTGTTTGCATGTATGTGTGTGTGTGTGTGTGTGTGTACATTTGTGTGTGTGTACACATACATACATCTCTGCTTAGAGCTCTGAACTTATAAATATTTCTCAAAATAGTTTACACATAACAAGGTGCCTATCAGGAGTTCTTACGCGCCATGTCCTCCTCAGGTGTGCCTGGAGTTGTGCCCCCTCTAGTTGTTTTCCTTCTTCCCCGCAAGGCACCTTCACATGGCTTATTAGTTTCAACTGTGAAAACATTGGCAGGCATCCTGCCAGCTCACTGGGCAACATCCCCTTGATCCTGAAGCAATTTCTTGCCAGATATTTCAGTTTCCTCAGAAAGCAAATAACACAGCCTTGGAATTTTTAGCCACCATCAGGATGCTCTCAGGCATCTCTCCCTTAACCAGAACATATAGCTCTTAATATCATAGAAATCGTTTTTGTTCCTGTAAGATCAAGTGATCATTATATAATTGCACTTCGATTTAGAAGTCCGACTTATTACAAAGAATGATATACATAATTATAAACATATATTTATGTATATAATTATGAGAATTATATATATATAATTAGTTATTTTTCAGAAAATAATTGATTTTTTAAGTATTTTAAAATTGGGAAAGGTGAAGAAGTGAGGACTTTTATGATCCTATTCTTTGTTTCCTTCATTACAAAATCTCAAGTGTTTAATATGTGAAATAAAAACATATCCAAGATACAGTAACAACAACAAACAAACAGAAATAACCCCAGTTCCTGAAAACCCCAGAGAGAGTTCCTGGAGTGGGCAACCCCTCCTCCTGCCCAGATACTGCAGGTAGAGACAAAGGGGCAAACTCAGATCTTCCTAGAGCAAATTTCTCCAAAGAGCATTTGTAATTAGAAAGCACTAGCCAACCTAGTAAACAGACAAGAATTAGCCTGACATCAAAGAGTCTGTAATACTGCGAAGGGAAGTAGGTTAAAGTCCCTCCTGTCTTTCATTGCTTTACCTTTTCACTGAATAAAACGGCCCAGCTGTTGAGTTGAACAGCCTTTCCAGTTTCAAGTACGGAGATGACAGCTCTCCTTATATACGGAATGTTGGCTCACAGACCCCACAAAATCTGATTTACTGCAACTGCTCTGTTGCTGAGGGACACCTCTGCGGCACCCACAACAGCCATCTTACCTGCTTTATGTCTTACTCAGACTTATGTCCCCAAGCTGAGAATAAGGACTTGAGCTGGGGGAGGGGGTAGCGAGTGGGGAAGCTCATGTTGTGTGTGAGGATATGAGGTGCCTGTACATGAGGAGACAAACCTGGGGATACTCAAATAATCAAAGCCTGGGGTTGGGATGACCTTGGCTTTCCATCTGCCAATGGGAAAGCCCCAGTTTAGGGTTTTTGAGGAATCCTGGGGCATACACACTCCTTGGTTTTTGGAATGGTTGCCCTCATTTTCTTACACCCTAGCTGAACTAGAAATATTTTAAGAGAACTGGAGAGACTGCCATTTCGTTTTCCTGTACCTATGTATGCAGAAAGAACAGCCTGCATCGCCCAATATATTCTGTTATTCCACTCAAGGGAGCCTTCCGGTAACCAACCATGGTGACAGCAAGAAAAGCACTTAGAGAAAACCATGTTGTTCCTGAGCTGAAAGTGGGACATTTTATTTCTTGTGTACACCTATAGTGGTATGTTAAGGGAATACCCAATGAGGAACCCTCTCTGAGGCAATGCCCTTCTTGGGTCCTTAATGAACTCAGTCTTGGAACCGAAGAAGGGAAAGAGATGACGAGATACAGCATCTCTGAAAAATCAATGAGCTGATTGGCAGAGAAGATGGAAAATAAAGGGAGAAGTTGCCAAGAGCAGCCCACCTCACGAAGAACTCGGGAGGGGAGCGAAGTTTTCCCTACACCCTGATTCCCAAAGGCACGGTATTGAAGCAAGCAGGTGTCAGGACATGAGAGGAGAGGAGAAACACCCAGCTATCACACCAGAGATGACAGAGAAGCAAGGAGGAGGACGTGTAGAGGAGCGATTACTGATTACTGCCCCAACTGCTTCCAAGGACACACGCCTCCCCAAGCCGGGGAATGATTCAGGGAAAGTAGAAGACACAAAGGTTAAATGGGCATTCAGACGGTTTTACATTTCTAATAGTCATCCGCGTGTAAACCCACCCGCTATGGAAATGGCAGATCACTTTTTAGAGCTGGAGGCTGAAAAGCCCCTTTGTTTGTTCGAACACCTCTTTTCCCATTATCAATTCAAGGCTAATCAACCTTTCACTCCCTTGCTCCATTTCCCACTGTAGAATGCAGTGGGGGTAAGTTCTTCGTTCCCGCATCCAATAAAGCTAGTCCCCAAGCAGGCAGAAAGCGGCTTGGATCGGAGAGCCTGCGGCTTACCTTCGGGATGGAGAGGCGCGTCCCGGCTGCCTCTGGCTGCAGTCCGGCCCGCCTGGCCGCGTGTGCTGGGCTCTGGGCTCGCCAGGCGCCCGCCCCACCTGCAGCTGCGGCGGCCGCTGGCTACTCTAGGCGGGCTGCATGAAGTCATCGCCCGCCGGAGCAGCGCATTCCGTGCGAACTTTGGGGGGAGACTCTCCGCTCTGTTTTCCAGGAACTCCCTCTGCCAGCTGCACCCGAAAGACGCTGCTCCCCGGAGTGGTGGCTAATTTTCTCGGACCTATTTTTACTCCCGCGGCATGGCCGAATTGTGCAACAAAACAGAAAGGGCGGACAGACTCTCCTTGCAGAGAGTCCTTGATCTCGGCGCTCCCCTGTCTCTGCGGCTGTTTGGATAGCTCCATCTGACAGTGGAGGTTTCCCACCCTCTCCATCTTCCTATCAGTCCTGTTCATTTCGCCGAATTTGAGGGGTGATTGTCTATTGAAATAAACAGTCATATACTCCGAAAACATTAAAATGGGCAATCGGTCTTTTTAAGAATCCTGACTCATTTGATTTTTAACACATACAACACACACACACACACACACACACACACACCAGTCAGGAAAGCTGAAGGCGGTGGCCCTTTCATTTTCTTGCTATTGTGATAGAATGGGGTTCTTCCAACCCAGTGGAAAGGGGGAGAACAGAGAAACCTCCCAAGGGCACTGAGAGGGGTCATTCCAGGATTTTAGTGCTGTTCGCTAGTGGGCAGAGAGATGTGCTTCCCAGCTCTCTCCCACTGCTCCTTGTACCCCACAGTCCTCGGTTTTTTTGGCTAGACTGCTTTGGTGAAAGCTATAATATTTGAAAAAAATCAAGAGGCGGATTTCCCATCTGCAGATGGCTGTAACTCCCAACTGATTTCTCAGAATTTCCCTCGGGGACAAACCAAGCATGGATGCACACAAGCCTCTTGTCCTTGCTTCCTTAAATTGGCGCCAGCTGTTGAGGTTGTTTTCTCTCGCTCCAAGCTTCCCCCCTCGCCTTTTTTTTTCCTTCCAAGGTACTGGCTAAACCAACAGTTTAGGGGGTTGATTGTGTAAAGGGCGAAAGGCAACTTAGGATTTTTCTCTTTCTGGTGCTTGGCCAGGGTTTCTCTTCCAAGCAACTCATTTCCAAGCAGGGAGTTTCCTTATCACTAGCAGTCTGCAGGGTGAATGTTTCTCATTCCTCATATCTTGGCCTTCCTCGTGAGCGTCATTGGAAGTTGCCAGTGTTACCCTGGGAATCTGTCTAGCATCTTACACTGGATTGCATAAGGGCAGGGAAGAAACTAAAAGAGAAAAAAATTTTTTTTTCCTAGCCCTCTATCAATTCCAGAACAGAGGCGGCAGTGGAGCCACCAGAGTGACCACAAAACAAAATGAATACTTCTGAGTTTTGGGTGAAGGATGTACATCTCTTAGTGCATCTCTGCATTCATTTTTGTAAGATTAAGCCCTTCGTCCTATCACAGATTGCTGAATTCTTAACTTGCACCGTCGAGGTATATGTCTCTAGTTCACAACTGCAGAATAAGGCTGAAAAAGAACATCTTAGCTTTAGTTTAGTAATAATATGTAGCTACATTAGCATCGAATGTGTACTTTAAACAGAATTGCGGGAGGAACCCCAGCCGTGTGGTGGTCTGAACAGGTACAACCCCCACAGCCTCAAGTCTTTGAACGATTGGCCTGCAGAGAGTGGCACTATTGGGAGGTGTGTCCTTCTTGGAGTGGGTGTGACCTTGTTGGAGGGAGTGTTGTACTAGGGAGGCCACCTTTGGGATCATACCTATGCCCAAGCTCCACCCAGTGTGGAGTCCAGTCACCTGCTCTCGCCTTCACGTCATGATCTGGAACCCCTGCTCCTCCAGCACAGTGTCTGCCTGCACACTGCCATGCTTCCCATCTTGATGATACTAAACTAAACCTCTGACACTGTAAGCCAGCCCTAACTACTGTATTCCTTTATAAGAACGGCCTTGGTCCTGGGTCTCTTCACAGCAATGAGACCCTAAGGAAGATACACAGTGAACATCCTGTAACGTTGTCACTAGCAGAAATAATAAATAATCCCTCCATGTGTTTGTAGAGCTCTAGCAACATATTGCTCCTTTTCAGTCTTTAATAGATGCCATGTTTAGCAGCGTTGATGTACGGGTGAACTGGGGAATTAGTACAGATTTCCGTATGTCCTACTCCCAGATCCTCTACCATGAACATCACACGGGAATACAGTGGCTTCCTCACAATCAAGGACACTCGGGCACTAGCTAAAGGCTGTCTTTAGGCAGGCTTCTCTAGTTTTCATATTGACTTCAACTCTTTACTACCACATTCTAGTCACCCGTTCAATCTCTTAGGATCCGTGCGAGCTGACTCTCAGTTTCCTAGGGTTATGGATATACTATGACCATAGAGGTCAAACGTCCTTCGGCAAAGTTATCGCGAGATTCCACATGGCCACAATGATAGGACTGTTGGCATCGACTTTGATGAGCTGACAGACACAGCAGGGTTTTCTGTTGTAGAGCTGTAAAGCCTATCACTACTGTTGGAAACTAGTCAATGTGTGAAGCCCCACTCTATAGGGAGCTCTGTTCAACCTGTGTGCATAAATAATAATGTGGAGTAGGTGGAATTCTCCTCCAGATTAGCTTTGTCTACAGGACCCCATGTGTCGTTTAACTCAATTGGTTAAGAGAGATATAGATTTTATACTTTTGGTAATCGTCTAATGTCTCCTTGTTTTATTGTTTAAAAGATTCCATTGAGAGCTCTGTCAGCTGGCAGCTGCATTAGTCGGCTGTTTCTGCTGTCCTACCCCTCTCCCCTGCTCTTGTGTTTAACAATTCTTTACTATTAATCACATTATATGTGTGAAACAATTCCTTGAATTTTCAAAATGTTCCGGGTTCAGAACTGCAATTGGACATTCCTTCAAGGCTACCTATTTCCACTTTTTGGATAATGGTAACAGAGACTAAGTTATGGACATCAAGTTTGATTCCAGGCAAAGGAGTCTTAATTAGGTACCAATAAGCATTTCTGTATGTACCGTGTCTATGTGCTTAATATCTATAAATTAATTGAGACATACAAAGGCCTCAAATTACTGTCTTCTCAAAAAGATGATTCCAGCCTACCCCTTGCTTTCCTGTGAATGCCCATTCTAACCCTGAGCGAGAGGACACTACCATCTACTATGATAGACTTAACTCTTGACCTCCAGTGTCTTATAAAACATAGCAGCCTTAGAACTATTAATCTATGCCTCTAATAATCATATTTTAATGTATATAAGTTAATACACTTTAATATAACTCAATATGCTTAAAAGCTATTACTGTATGTGGAATTTTTTTTTATTTCTTTTTAGACAGGGTCTCCGTACAAAGCCCCGACTCTCCAGGAACCCTTTGTGTAGACAATGATGGTGTTGAACTCTCAGAGATCTGTGTGTCTCTGCCTTCTTAGTGCTGGGATTAATGGTGCACATCACCATTACTGACTCGACTAAATGCTACTAACAGAAACTCACTATCTGATCACTTCTCTATCGGGATATTGGTTTTTTTTTTTTTTAAAGACTTTGATTACTATACTTAAAAGTTCGCAGCTTTCTCTATAATTGTATAATTTATAACTGAGATGTTAGCTTTGGCTGACGCAACGTACACTCCGTGGGGGGGGGGGGGGACGGGTATGCGTGAAGAGATCCAAAAATCAGAGATGACTTCTGAAAGGCTTTGTGACTATATCTTCATATTACCTGCTTTGTGCTTCCCTCCCCCCCACCCCGCCCCTCCTTTTCCCCATTTCTCTGTTCCCGTATGTGAGCGGAGGTGCTTTGTGTGTTATACACATAGAAGTCTAGAAAGAAATTTCTGGTTTGGTCTTCAACCTCCACCTTTTTCCGAGGCAGTGGGACCTTGTTATTCTCTGTTATTATACTAGTCTGAAAGGGAGCTTCTGGGGATCTTGCCATCTCTGCTTCCCATCTTGCTTCTGAGGTCAGGATTAGTATTCCACCCTTTCGTATCTGTCTTCTGAGGACTTGTATTCTGATCCTTACCATTGAGAGGCAAGAACAAACTATCTCCATAGCGTCAGTCAGACAGTGATTTGTTTGTTTGTTTATTTATTTATTTATCCATTCATTCGTTTATTCATTCAATGACATGGAAGCAGTGTTCAGATGCTGCCAGAGGAAAGCCAAGGGTAGGCATTAAGTGGTAGGATTTAATGCACAACCGCACAATGAGTGATTCAGGGAAATAGACTTAAAAAAGGAAAAATAAATATTAATAGTTTATTTCAACACACAACGTTAGCATCTGTGTTCTCAAAAAGAAGCACTCACTAAAGTCCATGCAAACCAGCCAACAAACAGGAACAACATCAAACAGTCCTAATCTCATATTTGGGTACCAAATGCACTATAGCCTAGGAACACAGATTTAGGCCACCCATCACTCCGTTTAAACATAGCACTAATTTAATGAAGTTGTCTAGTAACAAGGCAACCAAAGTTTTGAGTCAATGCACTTTTCAAATACATTACTAGAAACATTAAATAGCTAGGTATGATGTTTACACTTTATCAACCTGACAGAGTCCACTTCATACAAAGGATTGTCTCCATCAGATTGGTCTGTTTCCTGTCTATGAGCATTTTTCTATTTGCTGGTTGATGTGGGGAGGGCCTAGCTCACTATAGGTGGTGTCGTCTTGGACAGCTTGGCCCCAGGACAAATAAGAAAGCAAACTGAGCAAGTTAGCAAGTAAGCCAGCAAGCAGTGTCCTCCAGGGGCCTTTGCTTCAGTCCCTGCCTCAAGGTCCTTGCCTGGAACTCCTGCCCTCTCTGTTCTCAGTGATGGACTTTTAGCTGGCAGTGTAAACGGACATAGTCCTCTCCTTTTGAGTTGATTTTGGTCCCTGTGTTTATCAGAGCAACACTAAAGTAATTAGGACCCATTGGTTAAAGCCAAGTAGAGAAACGTCTGCTATTGGCCTCAAACCTCAAATGGTAGCTGATGGTATTCTTAGTCATCTGGGTGATAGAAGGTAGATGTGTGGCTGTAAATTTCAAAGGATTTGCTTAATTGTCACAAAAATGTTAGGTCAGATTCAGAGGAAGGCAATGTGATAGCTAAAGACTCCCTCTTGGTTCTGGACTTGAAAAATTAACATCATAGAAGTTCTGGTCAGTTAATCAAGCCCTATAGAAGCTCAGCAGAAGGCACACTGGGACCTTCTGTTCATGCCAGCATGCCAGGAAGTTTCATTTGATAAGCGGAGTGAAAGAGTTCTTGTCACTTGTTTTAACTCTCAATTTTCAATGAACTTTATTCTTTAGAAGCTGAGCTCCAGCTCTTGACTTGGTGGTCAAGGGCCTTTGCTTCTTTTATGATATCCCCAACTTAGAGATCAAACAGCCTATTGATATCAGCAAGGGACAATGAGAAAGTAGACCTAGAGCCTTGACAGCATTCAGAACATCTCATTGGGGTTAAAGGAATTCATCCAGAAAGATTCATTTATATGCAAATGTTTTATCAAAAGGGTAACCCAGTTATTTCCTTAGCAGCCATTAACAATTTAGCAGAGATTAGTTTCTCAGATTTATAATTGAGAGGGACTTGGTCCCAACATCTGTCACCCCATTGACATTCAGATTTCCTGCTCTTCACACTCTATAGGGGTCCAGGACATGTCAGAGACCTGCTGATGGAAGAGGCTCCCAGAAGTCTATTGGGGGTGACTTTAGATGAGACTCATAGCAGTAGAGATATGGAACCTGAACTAATCACCTCCTGTAGCCACCAGGACCCCCAGTGGGGGAAAAGGACACTAACCTACTACAAAACTTTCAACCCAAATTTTGTCCTGCCTGTACAAAATGCAGGGACAAAGATGAAGCAGAGACTGAAGGAATAGTCAACCAATTACAGGCTTAGTTTGAGTCCTACTCCACAACAAGCACCAGTACCTGACACTATTAATGATGTTCTGTTATGCTTGTAGGCAGGAGCCTAGCATGACTGCTCTGAGAGGCTCCAGACAGCAGCTGACTGAAGTAGATGTAGAGATCCACAGCCAAACATTGGACAGAGCTTGGGTACTTTTACAGAAATGATTGAGAGCCCCAAGGGAGATAGTAGCTCCACAGGAACACCAACAGAGTCTACTAACCTGGACCCATGGCTGATCTCAGAGACTGAACAACCAACCAGAGAGCATACACAGGCTGGACCTGAGTTCCCCGCACATATGTAGCAGATGTGCAGCTTGGCCTTCAAGTGGGTCCCTCACAATTGGAGCAGGGGCTTACCCTGATTCTGTTGCCTCCCTGTAGAATCCATTCCCTTGGCTGGGATGCCTTGCCTGGCCTCAATAGGTAAGGATGTGCCTAGCTTTGCATAGACTTGATGTGCCAGGGTGGGATGAATACTCAGAAGAAGCTCCACCCTCTCGGAGGAGAAGGGATTGGGGAAGAGACTATCTGAGGAGGGACTGGGATAGGGTGCAGCAACAGAGATGTAAAGTGAACAAGTAAATAAACTAATGGGGGGGGGGAAGAAATTAAGTGCTTAGTTCTGGGCCGCCGATACTGTTGTCTATAAGTATGACTTGTTGAAAGGGGCTGAGGGAGATACTCACAGCAAATATGCTTTTACTTTTTCACTCTATCACTGGAAGCGTGGCAAAGTTTTGGTTGTAATTGGCTCTACAGTGTGGCTAGATTTTGGCTGTGATTTATTTTACAGCATGGCTAAGTTTTGGTTGTGATTTGCTCTACTGACTACTTCTAATTTTATGTTAAGAAATCTACTCTTTTAATAAGGTTAAAAAGAACACTATATAAAATGTATGCAAGACAATTTAAGTATAGTAAGGCTAAGGAGCAGAAACCATTATAGTTATACTGAATAAATAATATATTGTGAGATATTTTAATACTACGAACTAATAGAATAGTTTTATCCAATAGTATAAACCAAGAGAGATCAAAATGCCCTGTTTGGCCAGTAACTCTGATACAAGTTATAAAAACCCTACCAATTCTATGAAGGTTTATACTAGGTACTGTAACATCAACACATATAAGCTGATACAACAGAAATACAGCATTAAAAGGGTAATGATGGTAATGATCTTACAGAATTGTCTTTCCTTGGCTCCCATCTCCTGTCTTCTCCCTCTCCTTCCCTCCCTCTTTCCCCACCCCCCTCTCTCGCTCTCTTTCTCTCTTTTGTTTTCCCGACAAGGACTAGCCATATAACACATATAATACAGTATGAGGCTGAAGTTGGAATCTGTGTTTGAACACAAAATGAGTATGTGCTTAACTGAAGTGCTTAACATTAGGTTTAATGACTGCCCAGATATCCAGAAATGAGCTTAATCTGTACTATACAAAGATTTTCTGGTGGTTCAATATAACTAGCATTCCCCAGGAACTTGTGAAATAGGTCCCATTTACCAAAAGGAATCATTTCCCTTACCTCTGGCAGAAGGAATATATAGCTCTATCTGTGGCTCACTATTAAAACTCAAGTTGTTTCCTCATATGCATGTCTTGTTTTGCTCTGTGACTCATTGGGTTTAAGTTGGGCTGTTTGTGTAAGCATGGGTTTGGAACTGTCCATTACTCACATAGGCCCACGGAGCTGAAGACAATGGTCACTCCTCCTCAGAATCTACCAGTAACAAGCATTTTAGCTGAGCAAGCTCAAGTCCTGTGCACCTCATCCATGGTTCCTGAAGACAGGCCCAGTGGCAGCCACTCCATTATCCCAGTGCTGTGGGGGAATGGTTGCAGTGGCTGTGCCAGGTTCACAAGAGAGTGTTTCAAGTTCTCAGATTCACATCACTCTCTTACATTCTTGGTCTCTCCCTCCCATCCATGTGATCCCCAGGGCCTTAGACAGGGAAGCATAAATGATGTTAGGGCTGAGCCCTCTGGCCTCACTTGTTTTCACCACCTCTAGCAGTCACAGATCTCTGCATCTGCTGTGATAATTGCGAAGATAATTGACTCTTTAGTTCAAGCTGAGAGTAGCGTTTGGCCTGATTGGAATGGTGTGTCCCATACACACAATTCTTCAGTGACTTTGGCCGCTTCAAAGACATCAGCTACCTCACAACGTTTCATTTGGAATCTTAGCATATCTTCCCTAACTTTACTGTTGCCTGTAGATTTAAAACACATACGACCGCCTTAGCCTGGGACCTGGGCCACACTAGCATAAAAAGGGGCAGAGGAGTGAGTCAAAAATAAAATCAGAAGTGGAACAAAAGGGATTTTTACTTGTTTGTTTGGAGATGGACATTTTTGCATGCTAATGAGAACATCTAGTGCAGAGGAAAGCCTTGACTCAGCAGGGGAAAGAGCAGACTCTAAGAAAGAAGTCTCTCTCTCTCTCTCTCTCTCTCTCTCTCTCTCTCTCTCTCTCTCT
>JADRCD010223097.1:21838-35735 GCA_019843815.1 Montemys delectorum
TCTCTCTCTCTCTCTCTCTCTCTCTCTCTCTCTCTCTCTCTCTCTCTGTGTGTGTGTGTGTGTGTGTGTGTGTGTGTGTGTGTTGGGCAGGGGAGTCATGGAGAGGAATTCAGTGAAGAGAACTGGATTTGGCTTTGGATCAGTGGACAAATATTCATTTTCCCAAAGAAGGAAGGACCCCAGAGCAGGGAGCATCTGGTGGGCCCAGAGCCTGTGTGATGTCCTCAGCTCTGTTCCCTGGGATCAAAGGAGTTGCTGAAAACTTTTGAGAGTGAAACATTTGCTAGCCGAGAGGACTTCTGCCGTGTTTGTGTAGGATAGGGGGAAAGAACCGATCTGAGTTTAGAATTTGTCAGGGTTGGTGATTGTAAATCTAAACATGACCAGTAGACAAAGGTACCAACCAGGGTTTCTCCAGGCCCACTTGTCTGTTCAGCACAGCTGCTCTGTTGGCTTAGGTCTCTTCCGCAGAGTTTGCCAGACCAGTCCAGCCGAGGGTGGTGGCCATTGTATTCAGAGCCAGTGTAACAAATTCCTCCCAAGGTGGACAACAGACCCTTACTCTAATAAAGGAACTGAAGACTTTGGATCATTCTTAAGTGCCTACACGAGTCTTTCCCTTGTTCTAATTTTATGTAAGATCACAACTAACAATTTTGGCACCTAAGGACATGCCAAAACCAAATATTCAGCCCGGATTTTAGCTGCCTCTAGGTATCCTCTAAGTGACTTGAGACAGCCTAGAGTCAGATTGGCCTGCGGATGTAGCTGTGATGAGTCCTGTTGGCTGCTCCTCACTGCAGGAGAGCTCAGCTCTCAGGGATGAGGCCATTCTCTGGGGGGAGTTGGTTCTGCCGCAAGCCGTGATCTAAATGGATTTTTGCTTCAGATTCTTACAAAATTTCTGCTTTAATTTCCCTCGGTGACAGAATGTAACCTATGAAGAGGACCCTTTCATCCCATAACTTGCTTTTTGTCTTAGTTTTATCACATCAACCAAATGGAAGCCAGAATACCCTGTTACCAAGGAATTCTTCATGATGACTTCTTAAACCAATGATTTTTATATTAGGTGAAGGGTGACTTCTTAGTAAAATCATTCTGAAACATGTTTTATTTAAGAAATTTTAGTGATAGATAGATAGTACCCTGATTTGATAGTGATAATCGTAAACACACTGAATTATCACACTATTTCCGTGGGCCCATAAAGATGCACAATTAAACTAACTTTTGAAGAGTCACCTGCGTGGAGAAGAGCATGGTAAGGCTTGCAGGATTCTCTTGCCCACTGTGCTTCTCTAGTTATATCCACTTTTCCACACTTGATGACCAATTGGTGCAAATTCTCTGTGGCCCTGGAAATAATGATATAAAGTAAAGACAAACAAACATTTAATCGTTGAAGATCTGCACTGCTATCATTTTCTTTCTAATGCAGATTCAGCGCTGTTCTGGCTCCACCCTTGTTCTCTCACATAAACCAGGGTCTCCATTCTACGTGTAACCCAATTTTGCCCTCTTGTGACTAAATCTTGAAATGTCAACATGGAAGATAGCATCCCCTTCAGCCCAGACCCCAGCCCATTCCATGCCATCTTTTATATAGGTTTTTAAAAAGCGCAAATGTTGTGTTCAGTGTTAGTGATAAAGAAACGGTGCAACCAATAATATATATGTATGTTACTTAGCACTCTACCCTCTTCCTTAGTTTGAGATTATGTTAAGGAGCACACTTTGGCTGCTGAATGTGGAAGGTGACACTCAAAGCCATTCATTTAATTCATTTATTTATTTTTTTTGTTATATTATTTTGATCTGTCCTGTTCTACCTTATGCTAACCCATCATGTCCAGGCCCATCCTGCCCTATACTGCCCTATCCTGTCCTGTCCTGTCCTATCCAGCCTATCCTGCCCTATTCTATTCTATTCTATTCTATTCTATTCTATTCTATTCTATTCTATTCATATTATATGTCTGTAACTTAGAACTTTACACATATTAACTAACTGCTTTATCCCTGACATGAACTTCAAATATGGGAAGGCAGAATGTCAGAAGAGAATTTGTCTCACCATCATTTAAACACTAAAGCAAGCAGAAGATTTTCACTGGTTAATGTTCACTTGTCACAGATGCCTATGGGTATGGAAAGCCACAGAAAGATAATGCACACATCAGCACACACACCAGCATCTGGCCTTGCAGTAGCCAACGTCTATACCACTAAAGGAAAGAAAAACTTCATTATGTTTACCTACACCTTTACGACTTAGTTTCTAGAATATTTTAACAACCTTTCCTTTTTTTATCCACTGACACATTTACTTCAAAAAGTATCTTGAGTATCTCCCATGTGATTGCCACTATGTTAAGTTGCAGGGGGTGGCACTTTCTTTAACAAAAGACTTGTAGCCTGACATAAAGAAAAGCGTTGCCGTAGACGTTCAAGTTTGCTGATGACTTGAGTACATGGTGTACATTGCAAATTCTCTCGGAAAAGAGCAACAGAAGAGGTGTGAGAGTGAAAGGGCGAAGGGAGCTAACACAGAAAGCCAAAATCTGTGTTGACATAGTAGACATACTTGTACATTGTTATTAGAGGTAATTGTTGGTAATCTGTTCATCATTGATACTGTAATTACCACATTGATGATGAGTACTTACTGCTATGGGATCTAAAACCTTTTAGTATAGCTATCTACATTTTTCTATTATCAAAGTTATGCATTCAGTATTGGAACTGTTCTCATTTTGCATAAAAGAAAACAAAATGGTAGAGATGTTGTTGCTTGTCAGGGGACTTCAGTGTCATGGTCATGTTAAATATATGTAGTTTCTTGGCAAGAGCTAAATATTGACTAAGTATAGTGATCTCTTTAAGAGTAACCCACAAAGCAGCTTGTACGTGGCTGAATGTACTTAAGTAACCATAGGTGTATAAACAGAAAAATATGCAGCTAATAAAGAATATATCATATATAAATATTGCCTTAGAAGGCCCTTTTAAAAATTCAAATGCCTTACTTCATTGCAAGTTATTAAATATCATGGATAGCAGCAATGGAGTTTCTTTCATAGAACATGGAAATGTAAAGGATGCATAGCAAGAAACTGCAGCTGGGTGTCAAATGATGTTTAATAAATATCAGGAGATTGGAAATAGAGCTTGAATTTTCTAAGTATAAGATCACAAATGGTGCTTTCCAGGTTTTAACATAGTCATTTGACAAATAAACTATGATGGAGAGGTAAATCAAGTTTATATGTCCATAATTCAAAATGCCAGAAAATAAATAAATAAACTAGGAAGAGATGAGATTAGGGAAGATAAGACTAGAGGGAACCAGGGTCAGCTAAAGGATATGTTCCATGGTAAAAAAGATGAAGTCGCTTCACATGGAGTATAGAGATCAATGAGCAGGTTTAATCTGATAAAAAAAAAAAAAAGGTCAAGATTTAAACAACTAGAATATTTCAACATAAGATACACTGTACCTTAAAATTATGATCTCTCCATGACTGGATATTTCAAGTAGAAATTGTTTACAAACTTGAGAAACTACAGTATTAGGGCCTTCCCAGTGAGGATGATCTATGGTGTTGTTGGTTTCTAGCTTCACATAAGTTTGCATCTCATGTGTAAAAATCATACGTTGCCTGAACTAGCCTGGCTTTATTACTTGCCAGCCCTCACATTATGAGTGTGAGAATCAATCATTCCTAATTCTTAGCCTTCATACCAGTTCCTAATATTTCTAAGTCAAGTGTTTTTACTCCTAAGGAAATTTAAGAAGTTCTCAAGATAATGATCACGTAAGACTCAGGAAGCCTTTACCTAATTTCTCTGAGTGTTAACATTTTATATAACCATGGAAAATTATTAAAGTCAAATGGGGCAAGGCAGCAGAATGAAAATATCTCTTCCATTAGAAAAGACTGGAAATTTTGCTGGCCCTCACAGCCAGCTAAGAATACAACTTGGGTCACTTGAGACTTCACTTTGCTACCCTACTGTGTACTCGGACCGTTTGTTAATCTGACTTTGAGAGAACAGGGCAACAGCTGACTTTACTTGCCTTGGACTTCCCATGTAACCAATTTGTACAACTGAAGCTACCTACCATACGCTTGCTACCTTAACTTATGCACTTTTTCATGCAATTTGCTGAAAACAGCAAAATAGAAGAAACAGTCTTATAAAGTGAGTTTTCACCATTTGGGTATGGCTTGATGAACCAGGATGTTTTTAATATTGCTTGTTATCTGGGTCAGTTGGAGTCAGTGACTTAATCCCTTGTAAAATTCTGATTTGACGATTTCTGTACATTCTCTTCCAATCCTCCCTCCATGGGCTGTTCAATGAATATAGAGCAAAGCCCCTTCTTAGGGACAGACTCACACACAAACATAAATACATGGACAGATTCACAACACAGCCTTCAGGCAGGTTTAGTTCATACAACAGAAAGGAACACCAATTACAGAATTCCAATCTGAATTTGCTTTTGGTGTAATGACACCAGGGGAAAGTGCTTTGATTTCTTTCTTTCTTTCTTTCTTTTTTTCTCATTAAACTTGTTTTAATGGGTCTCAAAATTCTGTGACAGATTTTTGGTCAAGTTGTTTCCATTAAAAAGTACTGATTTTGAAAACTAATAACTTAAAACTGCCACACACACAAAAAAATGGTCCACAAAACATTCTTTCCTTCTGAAGGTTTTACCATGCATTGTTATCATTAACCAGTCTTTTACTATTAAACTTAAATGGCCAATTGAGACAAACAGTTCTGAGACCGTTCTTCCACCACTGATTAAGACTGGGGTGGCAGGTGTTAGGGGTAATATTCATTTAGCCTTCTGAGCTTTCTGGGCAGACTTGGTGACTTTGTCAGCCCCGGCAGCCTTCTTGTCCACAGCTTTGATGACACCCACAGCAACTGTCTGCCTCATGTCACGAACAGCAAAACGACCAAGTGGAGTATAGTCAGAGAAGCTCTCAACACACATGGGCTTGCCAGGGACCATATCGACAATGGCAGCATCACCAGACTTCAAGAATTTGGGGCCATCTTCCAGCTTCTTACCAGAACGACGATCAATCTTTTCTTTAAGCTCAGCAAACTTGCATGCTATGTGGGCTATGTGACAATCCAGCACAGGAGCATAGCCAGCACTAATTTGGCCTGGATGGTTCAGGATAATCACCTGAGGAGTCAAGCCAGCTGCTTCCATTGGTGGGTCATTTTTGCTGTCACCAGCAACATTGCCTCGTCTAACATCTTTGACGGACACGTTCTTTACATTGAAGCCCACATTGTTCCCAGGAAGAGCTTCACTCAAAGCTTCATGGTGCATTTCAACAGACTTGACTTCAGTTGTTACGTTGACTGGAGCAAAGGTAACCACCATGCCAGGTTTGAGAACACCAGTCTCCACTCGGCCCACGGGGACAGTGCCAATACCCCCAATTTTATAGACATCCTGGAGGGGGAGTCGCAGAGGCTTGTCAGTTGGATGAGTTGGTGGCAGGATACAGTCCAAAGCTTCCAGCAGCATGGTGCCACTGGCACTGCCATCTTTGCGGGTGACTTTCCATCCCTTGAACCAAGGCATGTTAGCACTTGGCTCCAGCATGTTGTCACCATTCCAACCAGAAATTGGCACAAATGCTACTGTGTCAGGGTTGCAGCCAATTTTCTTAATGTAGGTGCTGACTTCCTTAACAATTTCCTCGTATCTCTTCTGACTGTAAGGTGGCTCGGTGGAATCCATTTTGTGGACACCAACAATTAGCTGTTTCACACCCAGGGTGTAAGCCAGAAGAGCATGCTCACGGGTCTGCCCGTTCTTGGAGATACCAGCTTCAAATTCACCAACACCAGTAGCAACAATCAGGACAGCACAGTCAGCCTGGGATGTGCCTGTAATCATGTTTTTGATGAAGTCTCTGTGTCCTGGGGCATCAATGATAGTCACATAGTATTTGCTGGTCTCAAATTTCCACAGGGAGATGTCAATAGTGATACCACGCTCACGCTCAGCCTTCAGTTTGTCCAAGACCCAGGCATATTTGAAGGAGCCTTTTCCCATCTCAGCAGCCTCCTTCTCAAACTTCTCGATGGTTCGTTTGTCGATTCCACCACATTTGTAGATCAGGTGGCCGGTTGTGGTGGACTTGCCGGAATCTACGTGTCCAATTACGACGATGTCGATGTGAGTCTTTTCCTTTCCCATTTTTGCTTTGAATTAGTGGTGGCTTTCACAACACCTGCGTTCTGATGGCAAACCCGTTGTGAAAAAAAAAAAAGCTGATTTCTTTCTTTAATTTGACACTGAAACATTATTGCTAACTTGGAGTTTAATATTAGTTCCTTAAAACTGCTACGTTTTGGTGTCTCATGTGTGAAATGTTGGCATCAGGGCCTCCAAAACCCATGATGTCACATAGGCAGGCCTCACTGATCTGTTACCAAGGCAACAGCCACCATATTCCCAGAATCCATTTGGCTCATTTCCCACCTTTACCTGTGACCATCACATCATCACACACACATATATATATATATATCTATATATAGCCCAAGAGTTGCCGAAGCAGCCGAGTTGCTGCAGATGAATTGCTCACTGCGCATAGAGGGACGTATGAACTTCTACCATGTGAGCTGTGCCCCCCTGGTCTATTTTGTGGGGCTAACTTCTGCCCAGCCCCACACCCACTCATTCAGTTTCATGTTTCTATTTACCAGTCTGCTATAATTCTTGCACAGACACTGGCTTATTAATTGGTAGGATCAGTCGACAGGAGGGCCCCTAGTTTTCCAGATACCGCCTGGCCAGCCTTTTCTGGGGACTATGGGGTTTACATTTTATAGTCACACCTCTCAGCTGACATACAAGTTAGGACATCTACCCTTCAGGTGACCATTCTCTTCAAAGCAGCTCTTGTTCCTTTCCCCTTTAAAGCTGTTTAGAGAAATTCCTGGCGCCAGGGTAGGGCTGCTTTCCACAGTAAGGCCAGGGCTTACTGGGTAGCCACTAGGGGGTCCTCATAAAGACTTGGGCCACTAGCCTGGCTGATTTCTTTTTGGGTTTTGGACTGTTCTCGGGACCCAGGTACGAAAAGTCCAATAACCCCCCCAAATGGATGCTGCAATGTCTTCAACATATATCCAGGCACCCCACTGGGATAGCTCCTAGAAAATCTCAAATCTTTGAAACTAATGCCTGATTTAAAGGCATCAAAATTAATATATCTCTCTAATAAGATCTGGATTAAGTACCAACTAGATGGAAGTTCAAAGTGTCCAAATAATGGCAGCCTAGATCCAACTATTTTAACGGATCTTAATACATACCGCCAGTGAACTAGTAAATGGGAAGAGATCCCCTATGTCCAGGCATTTATCTATTTTTGCTCAAATCTGTGCTCTTCTCGTTCCCTAACCCAACTTCTCTTAGCCATGAAACCTACACAACCTCCACTAGATGACGATACAAGGCTAGATCCAGCTGATAAACCACCCCCCCTTTTTTTTTGCCACAGACCTGTCTCCACGCTGCCAAAAACCCAAACTGCTGCCTCAGTTTCTCCTTCTCACCAGAATACCCCAGAGCCTGCTGGCTCTACCTTTCAAGACCCCCTCCCCTTCTTCTGTGCCAGCTGTGGGTGGCTCCAAATGCCCCACATTGGCAGCTACCTTCACTCCTCCTGTCACCTGCTCTAAGGCCACAATCCAATCCCTCAAGTCCTTCCTCCCCAGAGACACCTGATGAAGCAATAGTCCTTCCTCTAAGGGAAGTTGCTGGAGTAGATGGCCTTGTCAGAGTACATGTTCCATTCTCGCTTAGTGAACTTTCTCAAATAGAAAACAGGCTGGGCTCCTATGTGTCTAACTCTTCCAAGTTTATTAAAGAGTTCCAATATATCACTCAATCTTATAGCTTGACTTTCCATGATGTTTATATAATTCTTACTAATAATTTACTTCCTGAAGAACACAGAAGAGTCTGGAAAGAGGCAAGAGTGTATGCAAATGGAATTCACCAAACAGATGGTTCATACCCAATTGGCAATG
The DNA here is from genome assembly GCA_019843815.1 of Montemys delectorum. Lineage (NCBI taxonomy): Eukaryota > Metazoa > Chordata > Mammalia > Rodentia > Muridae > Montemys > Montemys delectorum. Next base: position 29,921 of record JADRCD010223097.1, read on the forward strand.
AAACAGTGCTGGACCAGGATCACCAGTGGAATTACAATTCTGCACGTGGTATTTTAGCCAGAGACTGGTTTATTACATGCCTTCTGGCTGGTCTTAGAAAAGCAGCCTTAAAGCCAGTAAATTTTGAAATACTCCAAGAAGTTGTCCAGGACAAGCAGGAAAATTCACCTCAATTTTTAGAATGCCTTATGAAGGCTTTATTATAGCATACCAATCTGGACCCTGAAAACCCAGAAGGTAAGCAACTTCTGATGATCTACTTCTTTTCTCAGAGCTACTCCAACAAAAGAGCTAAACTTTAAAAACTGGAGAGGGGATCCCTATCTCCACAGGCAGAAGTCTTAGCGCTGGCCTTCAAAGTGTACCATGGGAGAGATGACAAAGTCCGCAAACAAAAATACCATATGCTGGCAAAGGCTGTCCGACCAGCCCCAGCCACTACCCTGGACTCATGGTCTTCTAAGACTCAGGGACTACCAGGTACCTGCTACAAATGTGGTCGAAAAGGTCATTGGGCAAAAACTTGCCCTAACTTCCGAAAGCCAAGGTGGCCATGCCCTAGGTGCCATCCAGAGGGTCATTGGACTGTCGATTGCCCTCATGTTATACAGAACAGGGAGATATCACTCCCACATAACCCTGCAATTGATCTCCTAGGCTTGGCTATGGCTGACTGAGGAGGCCCGAGCTCCCCTGACTCAACCACTGCCATCACTAGCAGGAAACGCCAGATAGATATTGTGGTATGTGGGTTGCCTAGCTCCTTCCCCTTTGATACTGGAGCCACTTACTTGGTTGAGACGGAGTTTTGGGGACCCATTCCTCCTTCTCTTTTTCCTATTGTCAGGATAGGAGGACAACCTTACTTCCCTCACCAGACCTCATGACTTAGTTGCATTTTTAGGGGTGTACCTCTCACTCATTCCTTTTTGGTAGTGCCTACATGTCCTGTCCCCTTATTGGGAAGGGATCTTCTAGCTAGGCTGGAAACCTCTATTCCCTTTGCTCCCCATATTCGCCTAAACCCAGGCTCGCCAGCAATTCCTCTGCTCCTTCTTCTAGCCAACCAACCTACTAAACACTACCATGTTATCTCCTTTGCTAGCTTCTCAGGTAGATCCCCAAGTCTAGGACATCCAAAACTCCTCTGTTGCTAAACACCATTTTCCTGTTGTCATCCAATTACTGGACTCTACCAGGTACATAATCCAAGCTCAATACCTTCTCTCTTTCCAGAGCCTCAGGGGACTTAAGCCTATTATTTCTGACCTCTTAAGAAAAAAACTCTTTTGCTCCACCTCTTCCCCCTTTAACACCCCTATACTAGCAGTTAAGAAGCCTAATGGTATCGTTTAACAACTATCGCCTGGTTCAAGACCTCAGGCGCTTTAATTCTGCAGTGGTTCCTCTCCATCCTGTTGTGGCTAAACCTTACACACTTCTTTCCACTATCCCCTCAGGAACTTCCCATTTCTTGGTCCTAGATCTCAAGGATGCACTTTTCTCTATCCCTCTAGATGCCCAGTCACGAAACATATTTGCCTTTACCTGGACAGATCCTGATACCCACTTTTCTACCCAACTTACTTGGACTCTTCAACCTCAGGGATTCTGGCCCCCATCTATTTGGTCAGGCCCTGGCTTCTGATTTACTATCCTTGTCTCTCCCTAAATCTAAGGTTTTACTTTATGCAGACAATGCTGTTCTCTGTAGCCTCTCTCTAGAAATTAGCCAAGCTGACACCTCTGCTCTTCTAAATTTCCTCTCCAGTCAAGGCTACATGGTCTCACCTAAAATCCAACTGTCCACCCCTTCAGCCACCTATTTGGGACTAATGATTACCCCAACCCACAAAGCTATTACCTTCAATAGAAAGAATCTGATTCAGTCTCTAACTGTTCCTTCTACAAAGAAGGACATTTTATCATTCCTAGGAATAGCTATTTTTGTGTGTGTGTGTGTTTGTGGGTTCCTTCCTTTTCCCTTCTTTCTTGTCCCTTATATAAAGCAGTGTTAGGCCCCACCCATGAACCTCTTCTCAAAAGTATTACCATGCCCTTTCAAAGGCTTCAATATGCTCTCTTTAAGGCCCCCCAGCTTTACATCTCCCTGACCTGACTCATCCTTTTTCCCTACATGTAACTGAAAAAGAGGGATTGCCCTTGGAGTCTTAGGTCATCAACTGAGACCCTCTTTTGCACCTGTAGCATACTTGTCAAAAAAAAAAAAAACTATACCTAACCACCTAACCACCTAACCATCCAGGGATGGGCACCTTGTGCCTGCATCTTAGCAGCTGCTGAACTTCTTATTCAAGAGTCAAAAAAACTAACTTTTGGGTTGCCCATAACCGTCCTCTCTTCTTATAATTTGTCACAGCTCCTAACTTATAAAGGCTTACAGACTCTACCTCCCTCCAGGGTTCTTTCCCTTCAGGTAGCTCTAATAGAAGATTCCACACTCACCTTACAATCATGCCTGCCTCTTAATATTTCCAATCTTCTCCCTCAACCAAATACTGACCACTCCCTACCTCACTCCTGCACTGAAACTTTAGAGGAACTATTACCTCATCCTTCACACATACAGGAGGGCACACTGCCTCAGGCCATCTATACCTGGGATACAGATGGCAGCTCCTTTCTACATGAAGGGGCTAGAAAAGCTGGCTATGCCATAGTGTCAGACACCGAGGTGGTGGAGGCACAGGCCCTTCCTGCTCACACCACTAATCAACAGGGTGAACTAATAGCCCTTACCTGTGCCTTTCAACTGGCACAGGGAAATTCCTCAACATCTACACAGATTCCAAATATGCTTTTCATATACTCCTGTCCCATGCTGCTATCTGGAAGGAGCATGGGTTACTTACTACAAAAGGAGGATCAGTAACTAATGCAAACCAAATTATGGCCATGCTAAAGGCCTCCCATCTTCCCACAGCCATTGGGATTGTCCATTGTAGATCCCACCAAACAGACGACTCTATTGTCTCCAAGGGAAACAACTGAGCTGATGAGACAGCTAGATCTGTGGGCCTTAGGGGTGTAGACTTGTCTCATCCTCCCCAGGATATTCTCATATTGCAACCTACATCTCCACCTTCTTCACCCCCTGACACCTGACAAACTCTGTCTTATCTTCACCAACTCTTTCATCCTAACAGCCAAGCATTGTCTTCTTTTTTTAACACCCACCTACAGCCTACTCCTGAGGACTTAAACTTCTTAAAATCTATCACTGCTTCTTGTAAAATCTATCGAAGTCTGACTCCAGCTCAAGGTATGGTAGCACCCCTTTTCCTACCCATCAGGCTAGACGTTCTCTTCCTGAAACTGACTGGCAACTTATCTTTACCCACATGCCCACTGTCAGATGTGCCAAGTAGCTCCTGGTGGGCACCTTTTCAGGGTGGGTAGAGGAATTTCCCACAAGTAACAGAAGGGTTCAGACAGTCTCTGATCTTCTTCTCTGAGAGAGCATCCCTCGGTTTGGTTTCCCAGCCTTTCTCCAATGGACCTGAATTTACTTCCCAAGTTTCTTAAATACTATCTAAGACCCTAGACATTCCCTCACATTTTCACATTCCTTACCACCCTCAATCTTTAGGTATGGTGGAAAGAATTCATTGCTCTTTAAAAACCACTCTTGTTAAGCTGTCACAGGAACTTCACCTTGATTGGGTAAAACTCCTACCTCTGCCTCTTTTCAGTTTAGAAGCTCTTCCCAAGTGACCTCTCTTCATTGCTCTTTGAACTCATGTATGAAAGTCCAGTCCTAACTCCTGATCTTTCACTTAAATGCTCTCCCCTCCCAGACCATCTACCTACCCCATCACTTTGCCACTTCCGTTTTCTCCTATGGAACTTTGTTGACCACCATCTACTGTGGCCACACACTGTCTCCTGTCCACTACCTAACAACATTGGAGACCAAGTCCTTCTATCCCCTCCAGGTCATCAGCCCTCACCACTCTACCCTAAATGGCAGGGCCATTTTAAGGTAATTCTTGTGACCCCTACAGCTGCTAAACTCAAGGGACTCTCTCATTGGGTCCATCTGTCTCACCTCAAACCTTTCATTCTTCCATCAATAAATGACTCTTCTTCATACGCATCAACCCTAAGAGGACCGTGCTCTGTTAAGCTCTGGAGGATGTGGAGACCACCCACCTTGCCTCCAATCCCAGAAAATGAGACTCCAATCCGGTGAACTTGACCTCACTGGATTAGAAGTGGGTTTCTCGTCTTCCCCCTGTTGATCATTTCTATCCAGTGTATCCCTTACATCTGGAGATTTGAGGTTCAAGAAACCCCCACAGATAACAAATAGTCTTTCCAAATAGGGTCAGGAACCATAGCCAGATGCCAGGAACCAATCCAAATTGCTATCAACCCTGTATCTGTTTTCCTATGTAAATATTATGATCTCTATACTTGCTTTCTCTTTGACCAGACAAAAGATTGTAGAAAATGACCAGACAAATATGGGGGCTGCCTATATTGGTCTTGTCAGATACATATGCTAGGATCACAGACCAATCATTTCTTCTATCAACACTGCAAGCCACTCTTTTTCTACATATAAGACTCATGGGATTCCAGGTGGGAGACAGGAGTTGCTGGTAAGCTCTACCATAAAAATCAGCCTGGGTCCCCAGTAAGTACCATCCATATCCAGAGAAAATATGTCTCAATTGTACATCCCCCAGATATTGGAAAAGTAGGGGAGATAATCAGACACTCCCCTGAGGTCCTTACCTCTTTGACATCACCCCTCATAAATGGCACTAACTTGTTATTTTGCCCTTTACTTCAGACCTTGACCTTGGCATACCAGCTCCTTAATGTCACCAGACCTGGATGCTTTAAAGATTACTGGTTATGTGCACCCCCTGGAAATAACAATTGTCACTTACAATGTCTCTGGTAATACTGCCAAGTAACATTACCTCACACTTTGTCAGCTGCCCTGACTCCAATGTCTCCATGACTCCATACCTTTCCTCTGTCCCTCTCTTCGGTGCAGCAAATTGTTTTAAGGCCTCTGGGACTCATTTGGTAGGAACTCTGAGCTCCCTAGACTGCAATAGAACCATAACCCTTGATATATCATCTCTGCCACAATGCCCTGCAATCCAAAACATGTCAATTCTTTATGGCACTCAGGCATATCATTGCCTACCCACCAACTGGTCAGGAGTTTGCACATTAGTACTCCTTTTCCCTGAACTGTGAGTTATCCAGGGAAATGAGCCCTTGCCAATCCCAGTTGTAGATAAGATAGCTGCTCAACATAAGAGGGCAGTCCAAGTTGTGCCACTCTTGGTCACTACGGGATTAGCCATAGGTGTTGGTAATAGAGTGGCAACAATAAAAACTTCAACTACTTGGCATAGTAGGCATAGACAAGTGACTTTGCACATTAGGTTTGTGATACTGACCTACAGCTATTGATCCAGATGCACATTCAACATATAGAGTTGCACCTCTTCATCCATATTAAGTAACCAAGGCTCAGCAAACTCTCAGTATTTAGTGCTTCTGCGCACAACAACACAGGCTTGCAATTGCGATTCTGGGGAGTTAGATCAGGAGTTGGGGGTCAGATTGTGTTATACAGGAAACAAGCAAACAGTCATCACTGTGTTCCCCAGGGCTAAGATAAGCACTCTAAAATACTGGCAAGACATCAGAGATCTTTAGGCATTTGCTTCTGTTGGAAAATAGCCAGTGATGTTTTTTCTCATTTCTATCAGAGACATTTTATAGAAATTATTTAGAAGAGAGTTATTAAGAAATTTCTAAAAAAAAA
>JADRCD010223098.1:4005-33490 GCA_019843815.1 Montemys delectorum
GATGATGATGATGATGATGATGATGATGATGATGATGATGATGATGATGATAAAAACCTTTCTGTCCCCTTGGCCTATAGTCTTCCCAATAAGAACTGAGCATTCTACTCATCTCTGAGTAGGTGAACAAGACTCTGTTTGTTCTCTAACTGAGGTGGGGGGTGTGTGGAGGGGAGGAGTTGCTTATGTAAGATGTTCATAAGCAATGGAGAACTGGCAGAATAATTTGGAGTTGTGGAGAGAAATTGGGAAGGACTAAAAAGGGTAATTAGTTTTCAATGGAACCATTCCTATGTAATGAGTAATTTCAATCACAATGTGATGTGTGCCTATATTTGTGTTTGTGTGTATGTGTGTGTGTGTGTGTGTGTGTGTGTGTGCACGCGTGCACACACACACGTAAGCATGCAGATACATAGGTACATGCATCTGAAGAACTCATGCAGTGGGCCTGAAGGGTGGAAGACAATAATGCAGTGTTGAGGAAGGAAGAGTGGCAGGAGTCAAGCAGAGAGATGGCTGGGTACATCCGGTCTTAGCGGAGCTCAGGCTTTGCATTTTGACTGTTGTGGGTGATGTGATCAGGAGACTGGGGTGACAGGAGCAAGACTATGGCTTGGGGTGAGGTAGAAACTGAATTTCATCTCATTAAGAGTAGCGTTATTCTCCTAGTTTATATCTTAGTCTTCTTAGGCTTTAGATAACAAATCCACACAGAGTGTGCAGCTTATCAATAACGAAATCTTTCTCTCATGGTTCTGAGGCTGAAATCACAAGATTTCCCCAGCTTGACCTGTCCGGGTGAGGGGCTTCTTCCAGTTTGTATTCCACTCAACTCTCACAGTGCCTGTACATGGTCAAAGCAGGAACAACAGCAAGCTCTCAGATCTCTTTCCATGAGATACTAACCTCAGTCCTGAAAAGTCTCACCCTCACAGTCTAGCTTCTTGCCAAAGACCCTATGTCATAATGTGGTGCCATCAAGTGTACAGAGTTCTAAAGTGTAGGCCTTAGGGGAAACCTGCACATTCCGCCCACAGTGACATAGTCTAGACTTATGATATACATTTACTTTAAAACACATTTCTTGAGCCCACGTAGAGTAAGCTAATCCCATGTAGATTTCTGGTTCATGGTTTATAGATTACCTTAAGTGAAGGGAGGGGCTTCCTGTTAGAGGACCTCCTGTGGTTCAGCTTCTGACACAGGGCCAGGATGAGATTATATTAGGAAGAGATTCTGAGAAGGGCCTCTCCTGGATCTCCACCTGCTCCCCATGCAGGAATGATAGGCACACGCCAGCACACCAGCTCCTTAGGCACTGCAATGGAGTTGGGACCTGGATACTGGTATGGCGAGTACTCAACAGCGGGACCCTACAGCTGCATTTCCCATTGTTTATAAAACACACATAACTTCTATCCTTATATTTGCCTCCCCGATTTCCTGTTTCACACGAGAAAAGCATATAATGACATCAAATTTGATTTAATTCCAGATAAAAAGAAGATTTTTGTTATTCTTGTCATTTGTTGATTTTATAAATTCATCATTTAGGCATTGTGCATCATCTAAGTGATTGACAGCTCCTCTACAGTCACACCCTTCCTTCAGCATCCAGGGACTTTGGGCTGAGAGCCAGCTACCTCTCTGCAGTACAGAGCCTTGCTGGAAAGAGCAGATTCTGGGACGCCACTGTTTCACCATGCAGAAGGGAGGCTTATTCGTTAAGAGAGGGCTGCTTTTGAAAACCTTTAGAGATGGTAAATGGAAACTTAGTAAATCACCTCTTGGGATCTACTGAATGTTGGTCTCAGGACTCCCCAGAGATAGCCTGGTCCACAAATGTACATTCTCATATAAACTAGCCCGCTATGTACTCACAACAAACACTCAGTTTTGCTATGCTTTGAGTTATCTGTAGATTACTCAAAATACCTAATGCTATATGAAAATAGTTGTTATGTGGCATTTTTGGAGAAATAATGTCAACAGTACTGTCTGTAGTGTTCTGTATACACAAATTTTTTTTTTCTCAAAAATTTCAGACAGCAGTTGAATCTACAAGGAACATGATGTTATGGAGGCCTGGTTATGTTTGTTCCTTTGTGTTGTTTTGAAGTAGTGTGTTGAGACAAGTTAGCGCTAACATTACTTTGTAAGTTATGAAAACATGCATGACTATTTTGTGTGCTGTGCAGGGCATCGAGCCCAGTGCTTGGCCGAGGCTGGGCAAACACTGCTCTTCTTAATGCTTGGGCATTGCTGTTAGACAGGAACTTGTATTTTAGGGTTACTAAAGATAGTATTATAATGTATGTGCACACTATGTGCATGTGTGTGTGTCAAGGTGTGTGTGTGTGTATGTGTATGTACATGCGTGCATGCACACACACTTGGGTATGTTTATGTGTTAGTGTGTATGTGATATATGCTGGGATATGTTTGTGTACTAGTGTGTGTGTATGTGTATATGTGTGGTGTGTTATGTTCTGGGGTACGTTTGTGTGCTAGTGTGTGTGTGTGTGTGTGTGTGTGTGTGTATGTATGTATGTGTGTGTGTATGTGTGTGTGTGGTGTGCTGGCATATAAGCTTGTGTGCTGGTGTGTTGCCAGTGTGTGGGTACGTTGTAAGCGCACTGGTGCACTTGCACACGGAGGGCAAAGGTCAGCTTCAGCTGTCTTTCTTCAGGAACCATCTCCCTTTGATTTTAAAACAAGATCTTTTACTAGCCCTACACTTTCCAAGCAGGCTACAGAGGCTGAGCAGTGAGCCCCAGAGATCCAGTTGTATCTGCCTTCCCTCCTCTAGGATCACAGGCTTATGCCCACAGTATTGTCTTTTTAGTGCATGGGTGCTGAGGCTCAAACTCAAGTCCTCATGCTCGCAAGGGCAGTACTTTCCTGACTGATGTGCCCCTTCACCTACTGCTGTGAGTTTAAAACTTGGTCTACTCCATGCTTGATTTAAGTTGCCTGCCAATTTAAACACCTCTGAAGGACTACTGGCTCCACTCACCTGCTGAAATCTAATCTGCTGCTGCTCTCTTTCTTACACTTAGGACAGGGCTGTTTACTCCAGACATGGCGTTTGAGGCAATCGTCAAAAAGCAGATAGTTAAACTGAAAGGACCTTCCTTGAAGAGTGTGGACCTGGTGATGCAGGAGCTGATCAACACTGTGAAGAAGTGTACCAAGAGGGTAAGCTCGGATGGTTTGATTCATTCCTTTCCTGTCCCACTGCGTGGCTCCATCTCCCTAGCCCCACTTTGTTAAAGACAGTTTCTGTGCAGGGAGAAAGACTCTGGCAAATTATAGTGGAAACTGCCTTTCAGTAAGCAGAGTATTCTCTTCCATCACACCCTGCAGTAACTTGGCTTAGCGTAGAAGGTATATCTTTTAGCCACCTAATATTTTTCTTTGTTGTCTGAAACAGATAAACATCACCTTAGGACAACTGGATGAATTCCCTAAACTAATTCCTATGGTTTGTGGTTGAAGGTAATTGTTAGGGAAGGACATCATTGTCTTTGTGTGTATCGATAGAAAGCATATTCTTATAAATTATTAGGAATTCCACTTCAGCCTAGTATTCTGAAAACAAATACTATATTGGTTAAGAGCCTAGCCTCTGAGGTCCAGTAACCCAGATTCAAACATAACATCTGACTTCTGTCCATAGGCACCTTTTGAAGCATATTCCAAGATGTCTGTCTCAACTGTGTCACGCCCCCATGCATGCGTATTTGTTTTGTATATTTACAGCACCATTGTGTTAGGCATCTGGAGACTTCTGGCATTATACTTACTGCTGTGAGTTATCATTGGCATAGACCCATGTCACACATTAGCGTGCGTTGGTGGTACCCTGGGGAGCACAGTTCCCTTCCCATATCATATGTAAATTAATAAGCCAGGGGAAGTAAGTATGAGGATGCATGGAGTCATACAGGGAGGAATAGACAGAACGATGCCCCAGAGGTCTTACAGACACCTAACACGCCGATTTGTCAGTAAGTCCTCTACAAATAGTGGCTCATCCACCAGTGGCTACTTCCCTAGCAGTCTGTGTGTATTCTGTACTTTGCATATATATGGATGCTATGGAGAGCAGTTGAGGGAAGACTTCCCAGCTTGGGTGGCATCTCACTAAAGGATATGGAGAAAATGTTCTCAATTGCTAGGACCACTGGGAGGCTATGGTTAGAAAGATGGCTCAGCAGTTAAGAGCACTCACTGCTCTTGCAGAGGACCGGAGTTCTGTTTCTAGTATCACACGTGGTAGCTCATGACTGCTTCTAATTCTGTCTCAAGAGATCTGAAGCCTTCTTTAGATATCTTCTGAAGGTACCCACAGGTACCCATAACATGCATGTATGTACACACAGATAGTAAATTTTAAAAACCAAACTTATTGATTGTTTCCTCTCTCTTCCTTTGTTCCTTCATTCTTTTCTCTTCCCTCCTTTCTTTCTTTTGTTTGTTTTCTTCCTTCCTTCCTTTCTTTCTTTCATTCGTTCTTTTTGTGGCAGGGTCTCTCTGTGTAGTCTTGGCTAGCCTGGAGCTTCCTATGTTCATCAGGTCAGTCTTGAACTTGTAGAGATTAGCCTCCCTTTGCCTTATGAGTGCCAGAATTAAAGGTGTGGCTCACCAGAAAAAAAATTTAAAGAAATCTTTTATACTGGAAAAGAGAATTAGTGATGGTATTTAGGTGAAAGCAGGCCTAACCCCTGACAGTTGGTGCTGGGACCTTAAGCATTTCTGGGAAACATTTTTGTTGTTGTTGTTGTTGTTGCCCTTTTCTTTATGTGAGATCCCTGGCAGTGTTTGGTAGGAAGGGTGTGAATGTGAGTTTCAGTCTCCTGCTAGAAAAGCTCAGATGAAGACGATCTGTGCTTAGCAAGTAAGTCAAATGAGTGAGACTTTTAGCCATGAATTCTGAATGAAAAGAGGCAAGGAAAGCAACGTGGTATCTTGAAGCTGAGAAGCAACCTGTGAAATGTCTACTGTTCTTCTGGGAGTCTTATTATCCAAATGCCTGTCTCCTCTCCAGAGCAGCAAGAGCCCAAAGGGATAGGTACTGGGCGTAGTGGGGCCAGAGGAAGCACACAGGGATAGGTACTGGGCGTAGTGGGGCCAGAGGAAGCACACAGGGAAGAATCCATCTCTCAAACAGCAGCACTCATTGTCGCAGAAGCCAGTGAATACTCCACAAACCCTGCCTTGTTGCCTGTGCATCTAAAGCACTCTTGACTGAGATGTAGGATTAACTATTACTGTACCCTGTTCTAGCCACCTGTACTAATAGCTTCAGCATGAAGAAGTGGCCCGTGGAAAACCTTCAGACAAAGAGCAATGGAACTATACTGGTCCTCAGACCCCCAGCTCGATTTGGTTTTACAGAATGTACTCTGATCAAATGCAAAGAAAGAAAAAGAAAAAAAAAAAGAAAGAAAAGAAAGAAAGAAAAAGAAAAAAAAGTTGTTTGGTTTCCCTGAAATGGAGTGAAAGGCTTTGCAAAGCCTCAGTAAATTGTTAGCTGTGCTTCTGGGGATGTGTGGGCAGGGTAACAGTAAAACAGTGCATGCTGTTGGCTAGTGGCTTGTAAAAATGTGGGGTGTTTCAGCATTCAGATTCTGCATTCAGATTATTTAACAAGTGTGCTCGGGTTCTCCCCCTCCCCCATTAAAGAGAGGAACACTGGCAAGCACAGATGAAGGGTGCGGTTTATGTAATACAGAAGAGGCATAACTCTAATCAGTGGATCCATATGGAGAGAGTAGGCCCTGGCCTGACATCAAAAGATTGGCACATGTGTGTACGTTTATGTTTTCAGTTATATAAAGTGTTTATGGTATGTATGAATCTTTATGTATTTTTTGTATCGTTTCCCATTTTATCCGACTTACTGGAAAAGCAGCAGTCAGCCTGGGATAAGACATCACCTTCCCAGATACTCTCTGGCTTCTATTCTTATACCTCCCCCACTTTTGAACCCCACTTTCCACTATACTTTCTGGATCAGTCTCCTGTGTATTTTTACCATCTTCTCAGAACATTCTATATTTTGCTTTAAATAAAATAAAGTAAAACAAAGAAAGCCCAGATTTTTCCACGAGGTTGTTGTTTGCCCTGGTGATTCCTTTATGGGTGGAAGTTTATTTGGTACAATCCTAAAGAATATCCAAGGGCCTGAGATTAGGCCCTGAGTTTGCTTGCCTCTCCTCTAATGGGCCCCTCATACACTTTTACCACTCTCCCAAAAAAGTCTTCCATTAAGGCCCAAATGGCACCAGTACACTCCTCCAACCCTTACTGCTGTCACCAGCAGTTCCTGTCTCCTCCCATGATGCATCAGGATTACTAGAAATTGGCTTACATTGTTTTTCCTTCGCTCACAGTACTATATCAGTGTCCAGTATCTGTGCAGAGCTCATGTCTAATGGCCAACAGCTACTATTCTTTAATGTTGTTGGTTCCTGGGACTCCCCATTCAGTCCCTGCTCCCTGGCTCCCCTGACTTCTTGTGGTCCTTGGCATCATAGGCAGATGTCTTAGAGGATGTAGCCCCTAAGTCTGTGGCACTCAGAACACACACAAGTGATCAGAGGGCGTGCATAACTTACTGTCCTCTTTGCCTCTGAGACCTCGGTTCAAAAACATAGATTGGGGACTTTAGATCCGAGAGCCCACTGTTGTGGGGACACATGGGTGAGTGAGCTCGAAGGATGGTGTAAGTGTTCATTTGTCCTTACCATAGTTCCCTGAGAAGCTTGGAAACTACGTCCCCCTTTCTGGATGGATGCTGGAATGATCTGTATCAGTAGATTGACGAGAAAAAGTTCCACTCAGCTCATAGTTTTAGTGAGGATCCAGGTTTCCATGTGTGGTGCTGGGTGTGTGAGGCAGCAGTTGAGATTACATAAACCAGGAAGCAGAGACCGAGGCTAGAGCCACGGCACGTATAACTTTGAGAAGTCTGTGTCTAACCACTCAGTTCCTCCAGTCAGGCCCCCTTGCTTCCAAGATACATAGCCTTCAAATTAGTGGTGCAAACTAAGGACCAATGGTTTCCACCAGAGTCTATGGGTAAACATTACAGAGTCAATCCAGTACACTGCTTCCCAGCTTACTACAATTATGTCATATCCTTGCATAAGTCCTGAGGATTCTGCTGGATCCTTTGACCTCTAAGCTCAATACCCTCAAACTCACCCTCTTCTATGCTGCTATCAAAGTAGCCTTTCTAAATTCAGACATATATTTTTTGTCTGTTTTATTAAAATGAATGCCCCTTCAAGCCTTGAGCATAAAGTTTAAATCTCTCAGGTTTGCATTTAACCATCTAATTTCCAAGCACTCGCTCAGCTATGTTTATTGTTAAACTTCTTGGTACGGCCTCTGTTCATTCCCCTCTAAGATTTCTCTTGCCTTTGGCATTTGTACATGGGTTCTCTTTGTCTGGAATGTTTCCCCTCCCCTCTCTTGTCTTTCTCAGTCACTCATCATTTGTAAAGACGCAGCACACGCTCCATCTTTTCCTAACTGCTTTCCTGTTCCTGGAGGGCCTGTGCGAGTCCTTTCCCGGCCCCTTTGCACACTCCTTCCTCCTCGCTCCAGTTGCTAATCTATGTCTGTTTTTCTCATTATGCCTGAAGTTGGGTGTGGGGATTTGTGTGCGTTCATTTGTTCCTAGGAGCCCTCCCCTCTTGCTGATAGTTTGTTTATAACAAAGAGCTGTGTCCATTTATCTTTCAAACCCTAGAACCATCTGCAATGACTACAACTCCCTAGGAGAGACACTGTAGAAGTCCTTGTTAAAAATGGACATGTTCTTAAGTTTCCTTGATGCTGAAGAAATAGGTGCCTCATTTTGAAAGAGTGTTTTTTGTAGTTTCTTCGAAAATGATGACATCTGGGCAGGGTTTGTTCAAACACCTGTCTTTCTTTATGCCTTATTTTGGTACCCAAAACTTTTGGCCTTAGGTCCACCATCAACCTCTTATTTTAAAACAAGTCTAATTAAAATTAAAAGTTGTTTTTTTTTTCAGGTAAGAATCTTAATTAGTACTGCATATGCTAACACTTCATTATCTGGCCCCTTTGAGCACAAGGCATTGAGAAGGGGACTATATAATTTATCATTCAGTGCAGGACATTCTTGAGAGTTAAAGGGAGCAAGTAATACTTTCACCATAATTAGGAGAGTAAAACAAGACTGCTCCAGGCCGTGTATAATGTGTAGTTATTCTGGCTACATTGTACTTTCATACTTAAAAGCCTTGTTTTTATTTATACCCTCATGTTGATTGCGTCATGTATAAAATCCTTTAATGTTTTTCCCCTTTATGCACATGAACATACATTAGCTTAAAACATGTGGGGTTTATGTGTGTGCAAACACCATAGAGCAAAGTTATACACACACACACACACACACACACACACACACACACACACTTTTTTTTAATTTGCTCTGGGGAATGCATTTCTTCTCAGATACCTTCTCATTGTCTCCAGGGCACAGGATAACAAGAAAGCTCTTTATGAGCTATTTGGCCTCTCTTGAGGACACCTCAACTTTGGAAGTTTTCTGGTGGGCATCAGTTTTCATCTGCCTTCCTTCGCCTCCTCTCCTCTGGCACGTTGTCTCAAGGTCCCAAAGCTTTTTGCAGGAGGCACAGGGAGGAACAACTTGTTTTTGGACCACAGTTTAGCAACTGTGTCATTTATTAACCTCTTGGGAAACCACATTCTTGGATCACTATTATGCCAATTAATTGACCCCCCCCCCCACTGCTTAGAATAAAAGATTTGCCATAGAAAAGATACCTTACTTTAGTTTTCCATTAGAAACCCAGGCAAGAACTTTGCATTAAAGGTACTGTTTGAAGAAATGCCCAGTTCTTTGGTATGTTAGGTCAGTCAATATCTGACCCTGAGTCCATATAAACTAAAGAAGAAACTCTAAAGATCTGACTGGGGTTTCAGTGCCCTACTTGATCTTGTTCCCCGTTCATCTCTAACTTCACTTCTTCCTTCCCTCCTCTCGACTGCAGTGGCACTACTAGGCTTGTTGCTGTAGCACACCAAAGAGACAGGGCAGAGGAAACCTTGCTTTTCTTTCTGTTCCTTAAGGTAGCTGCAAAGATCCAAACTTTACTTGCCTCAGGTCTGTGTTCAAAGGCCTTATGAGCAGAGTATCTTGAATTTTCTATCTATAATGTCATAATCTCTCTAACCCCAAATGCTCAGGAGACTCCCCCAGTCTTCATGTTACCCAGCTCCTTTTCTTTGTGACACACATGGCTGTGTGAATTACACCTCGAATGTCTCTTGTTGTTGGGCAATGAAGGAACCCTGAGAATATAAGCTCTGACGGTGGGGGCTTGATTTATTGAGCTCAGTTCTATTTCCAACCCTAGACTGTCCCTTTTCCCCAATGGTAGTTTTGAATGCATAAATGGAAGGATTAAAATCACGTCTTGTTGATGTAGCACGTGATAGTCAATATGGCTGAAGTAGGGCAGAAGGAAAAATCAACAAAACATGAAACAGGTTCAGTGTGGCCTATGCGATGCACTGTGGCTTTCGCTCTGTGTAAAAGACTTGAGTTTCCATTTCTCTGCATCCAGGTGGTTATTGGTTGAAGCTTTTATTGGATGCTAAAGGAAATCTAGACCCTATGCTTAGCTCTTCCTCCTATCTTCTGTTTTTCCTCCTTTCCAACCTAAATGCTCATTAATATGTCTACCAAAGATAAACCTGGGATGACAGAGGAGACAAAAATCTGACTAAGACCTTCAGGCACCGTTTTGACTCTGTGTCAACCCACTACGATCTGTTTGGATGCCTTCTGCATTCCTTAAGTGACCAATCTCGAGTTTTTACTGATAGCCTTTCTGGGCTTTCTTGAGTCTGAGTTTGGCCCTTGAAATTTCAGTTCTTTAGCATTTGCTGGATAACATGAAAGTTCTCTTTATTTCTCCATTTAAGAGTTTTTCCATCATGTGCCTCATCATTTCTCTCTCCAGTTGCAGAAAGTATTTGAGGTTTAGCGATTTGGAATTTGCCCACTTGGAGGAGGGCAGCTGATACATTTCTTGCTTGGTATTCACTTTATCCAAGTTAGCCAGGAGCTGGCTCCTTTCTCGTACCCTCACCGGCTTTGTAGATTTCCCAGATGCCATTTGTAAAACAGAAAGTATTTTTGTGCCATGAGGAGCCTCACCATTTCCCGACAGTTCTGGACTGAAATTGCTTCTCATTTCCAATCCTTTGCGAATGTGGGTGAATGCAGCTCCTCTTTCTTCACAATACTTTCTTTCTCATTTCTTGAATAAATCGAGCAAGACACCACACACGTGTAAAGGGTTGTTAGGGACCTTTGAGGGTGACATGCTTAATTCATAGAAAATGAAATAAATTTTAAATGTTTTTATGAGCAGTGCAATCATAATTGATGGTTAGTTTATGACATGGCCAGTGTCTGAAGGTTTATAGCTTTTAGATTAAAAAAAAAAAATCTATGTAGTCAGTGAGACTGACAAAGTCAGGTCTAATAGAAACTGTTCTGGTTTTTGGCTTGTTTTCTCTGTGATCCCTGCTACAGGTTCAGGAATGGTGGTGGTTACCCAAAAACCTGAGTTTTTGCTTGAGGCATCAGACTAGTTACTCTTGAGGCCCTAGAAACCTTGGCTGGCCAATGCTTATCCCAGGAGAAACGGAACAGCCTGCCTCCTATGATCCAATCAATTACTGTTTAGTAAGTTTTATAAGTGTGTAATTTTTGTTTTATTGGATGGAAATACCTTTCAAGTATTTCTTTTACCTCCAGAGAAAAATGTGGTTAATGCTGAAATTTTATATGGAAGTTCCCCAAAATAATTATACACCACCCTAAATAACACTTAAACTATTGGGCATAATTAAGATGCAGTTTTGTACCTTGTCATTATAATGTTACTTTCTCTCAAAACATGTGTAATTAAATTTTTCTCAGAGCCAAACATTCAAGGGTTGGATTCTGAGAGAAAGATAAGTTGTGTTATTTCTTTATTGAATCTTTATTATTTAAGAATAGTCAAGTGATTTAAGCAAGAAGGAATTTGGAAGTAATTTACCATTTAATCAATGTACAGTGTGACTGGAAGTTTCAGCTTCATTATGAGGGCATTAAATCCGGAGGCATTCTTAGCAGAGGTTTAACTATTAGTTTCTTTGTGTTTTCTCTCTTGCTTTTTGAGAACATTTCCCTTGTGTGACTATGTGTTTATACAGTTAACCAGCCACTCCAGATGGTAAGATTTAATATCAGGAGCTCTGGCACATAGGGAACACAGGGTCAGTCGATGGTAGTTGCCTAGTGAGTGACTGATATGATATAAATCAAGAAATATAACATTTCTATAACCAGTAGCAAAACTTCCCTTGCCTGATTCCTTATGAATAACTTATAGAATATAAGTGATTAATGGGGAACTAAGGTCTAAATATGATACTTTTTAGATCAATAATATTTAGGCAGACATGACTAGAATTCCTTGCAATGTAGTCTTTTAATTGAACACCTTGAGAGTTATAATGATTTAAATGACTGTAGAAATTGTAATTGCACCTTAAACAAGAGATACGGCAGTGAGGCAGATGGATGCAGAGCTGGCAATCAAGACAGAGGATGTTGGAGAGCGGAAGGAGGGCTGCACAAACACCCATCAATTCCTACTGAGTGAGCTGATGAGGCAGAGGAGTCCCAACCAAATCAGAAATCATTCTGAATGTCAGAGGACGTTGATGCCCCCTTTCCTGTGTGCATCACATGTGTAAAAGCTGAGCACCACATGTGTAAACCCACACTGGAAATCATCATTTTAGCATATTATGCCCTCAAAATCCTTTGCAGATCAATCACGTAGCTAATGAAATTGTTTCATTAATGCCTTTCAGCAATTCTCGTGGCTAGCATTGCCTGGTGGTGCCTCTGCACCTCCACCCACCCCCCACTCCCATACACATGTGAGATCAGGGTTTTAATTTTCTTTCTTTTCACTTTTTTTGTTTTATTTCCTTATAATTTAGTATATGTGCTCTTGTGTTAGTTGTTGGTACAAACTACAGGCTGCTTTCACGATAAAATTGAGCTCAGTGGGTAGCAAGCTTAGAAAGATGAACACACATATACATGCATGCACACACACACATACACATGCATCCATGCACAGATATACATATGCACATGAACACAATACCCTTCCCTTTCCTCTCTCCTAAATCTCCACTGCCCTCCTTCATTCCTTCTCAAACTGATGGCCTCTTTTTCTTTGATCATAAGCTTCATAAAAGATACTCCGTGGCATTCTCAAAGGGTCAGAGGGTTATTTGGCTGATAGACTGACTCTCTGGTAAAGTGCTTCTGAAATGGGAAATTTATTTGTATCTTGCCAATAACCCATCAGATAAGATTTCGAAAGAATGTACATCTCAAAATTCAGATAAGAATGAATTAAGACATCTCTGTCTCTGACTCTGTCTCTCTGTCTGTCTGTCTCTCTGTCTCTGTCTCTGTCTCTTTCTCTCTCTCTCTGTGTGTGTGTGTGTGTGTGTGTGTGTGTCTGTGTATGTGTGTATGTGTTCATGTATATATGGTATGCACTTGTGGAGAGGTCAGAGGACAACCTCAGATATTGCCCACCTTACTTTTTGAGACAGGATCACATATTGGCCAGGGACTTGTCATGTAGTCTGCTCTTGCCGGTCAGTGAGCCTCAGAGCCCCTCCTTTCTCAGCCTTCCCAGGAATGAGATAACACACACGTGTAGCCATACATGGATTTTATTACACATGTTTCTGGGACATCAGACTTGGCTCCATGCTTGTACAGCAAGTGCTTTTCCTTACTAGGTTATGGAAATAGTTGGCTTTCTATATTTTTGATAGCTATATAAAAATACTCTACTATAGAAAACTCTGCAGAGGAGTGAATGTATATATAGTTAAAAGAGTCACGACTGTTAATATTGTCTCACGCTTGCTCGGCTTACTGTGTTCACAGACAGTAGACTTGCAAATGTTTGAAACTCCAGCTCTGAGGACTGTAGAGGCTTGCTACCACTTGCCAGCTTCCAGCCTAGCCAAGAGTAAGCCCTAGGTTTAGGGAGTGAGTCTGCTTCAAAGAAATGAGAAGAGTATTGAAAAGGCACCGGCACTCTGTTCTAGCCTCCAGGCATGTTCGGATGTGAACATACACGTCCATGCATAGGCATATACATAGGCATGTGTATGTGTATACATACATACACATAAATACATTCAAATAAAGACATTAATTAAAAACATAATTTGTAATGGCCACATACAGATGGGTCTACTTTGATTTGTTTAGTATCATTGGATACTTAGGTATTAAGTTCCTGTTTGTCTCATTTTGCCATTTTGATTTATCTTGTAATAAAAGTATTTATGATTTTTATCTCAGGATTCTGGGAGGTTGAAATGTTGAAGTGTGTATGTGTGTGTGTGTGTATGTGTGTGTGTGTATGTGTGTGTGTGTGTGAAAGAGACAGAGACAGAGACAGGCACAGGCACAGGCACAGGCACAGGCACAGGCACAGACACAGGCACAGGCACAGGCACAGGCACAGGCACAGACACAGACACGGACACAGGCACAGGCACAGGCACAGACACAGAAAGAGACATTGTGTGTGATTTGAGGTTCTTGATAAACATTTCCAACATTTTCCTCAGGGAGTCTTCCTTCATTGACTCTCAGCTAAACCGCATGGATCTCAGCCAAACCTCACCTGTTGTCTTATGGAACTAATAGCAGCAATGTGACCACACAGCCTTTTTTACCCTTTCCCTCTGCAGCACCACTAATTCAGTTTACCTCTATTTCTGTTTACCTCCCCCTTATGGACTACTACCTATTTACTGCTTGAATCTCATTCTTGCCTGTTTATATTGTGCTATTTTGTTACTGCTAAGTGTACATGTTTTCTCATCATTGAGATTCATCATTTACTTGGAATAGCCTGTCCATTCTTTTCTATTTCTTCATATTGCTTTCTGTCAAAGCCACCATTTCTTTTCTGATTTTTTTTTTCAGTAGCCAAAAAGTCCTGACCAACCTCCAGGCATTTGCCTGGTGTCTTAGGGTTTCTTTTGCTGTGTTAAAACACCATGACCAAAATCAACTTGTAAAGGAAAGGGTTTGGTTCAGTTTAAACTTTTACATCACAGGCCATCACTGAAGGAAGTCAGGGCAGGAACTCAGTCAAGGCAGGAACCTGGAGATAGGAATTGGAACAAAACCATGGTGGAGTGCAGCTTACTGGCTTGCTCCCCATGGCAAGATCAGCTTTCTTTCATATATACCCCCAATCTACCTGCTCATGGGGGACCCTACCCACAATAGGCTGGGCCTACTCACATCAATCATTCATTTAAAAAAATGCACTACTGACTTGCCTACAGGCAAATCTTACAGAGGTATTTTCTTTATTAAGAACCCTTTTCCTAAATAACGACAGTATTTGTCCAGTTGACGGTAATCTATCCAGGACACTGGGTTTCTGCTTTGTTTCTACAGAACAGCTGTGCTCGGTTTGAGACATCTCCTCATAGGTGACAGGGCTGCTGGGTTGTTTTTTTTTTTCTCTCCTTCAGAAGTTCATGTCTCTCTTTTGCTCTCAGAAAGAGCAGCCTCTGTAATAACACCACACATCTCTATTTCTATTTTTGTGGTACAATCCTTGTGTGGTATTAATGCCCAGACATATTTTCTTGACAGCTGGCAAACTTCCCCAGACTCTGTGAAGAAACAGAAAGGATTGTTGCTAACCACATCCGTGAGCGCGAAGGGAAGACTAAGGACCAGGTGAGTGAGACCTTGCCTGGTGGCCGGGTCCTTTGTGGGGAGTGGAAGGATTTTACCAGGGTGTTGGCCTTAATCCTCAATGACAGAACAGCAAAGCAGATCACAACTTCATATCTACTTTTTATAAATTATATATGTCACCACTATACTAATATCTCACGCATGCTAAAATATAAGCAAGAATCCAGTCTAGAAGTCTAAAAGTTTTAAACCAATAATAGAATTTCAGAGCCAAATACAGGGGCTCACACACAATCTCAGCTCTTGAGAGGCAGAGGCAGAGGGACTGCTGCAAGTCTGAGGCCAGCATGAGCTGCGGTGTAAGACTCTGTCTCAGTGAACAAATCAACAACTAAGAACAACCTGCCTCCCAAATAGTCAGCTCTCTTATTTTCCCCTCCACCATCTTTGACCATCATGTGTACCTTTCTAGCATATATGCACAGCTCATGGATAACCGGGAATTCAGAAACATAATGCATTTTTTTCTTTTATAGGGATTTCTCACATATTAATGGTTGTGTATATGTGCTCCAGTATATTAAATTTTTTCTAAATGTTTTACTTATAGGTTTCTATGAACTTTCCTGTGAAATGTACATTGAAGAAAGATGTTTAGGAGTGAGTCTTTAAAACATTCAGAACCATCCTGCAAATTCACAGGGAGGGCTTGTAAGCAACGGCCTTGAGAGCATCTTCGAACCCTAGCTCTCTATTTTTAAGTGAGGATACTTATTTGAGAAAAGAATAACAAATTCTTATGACAAGATGGCTTTTTCTTAGTTACTTATCAACACGATAGTGGAAAATACTGACTTTCAAATGCTCTTCCATGACACAGCTGCAAGCATCGTGTGGAGGGAACACTGGACCTAGGCCATGTGTTCTCTCCCAAATAACAGCATGTTCTTGTGAAAATCACCTCTTAGAACTGTTGTCTGTGGTTTTCCACCCCCTGGGCAGAATCGGGATGCCATTCTATATGGTCTCTGAGCACCTCTGTTAGTCAATATTCCAAGAGTTTTGTGATGGTCAGGGAAGGGAGGGGGAAAAAAAAAGAAAAAGCAGAGGAAAAATATAGAGAGAAAGTAGAAAGCACAGGAAGAGAGACGCACACATAGAGTCAGTGCAGATGGGGGTGAGGGAGCAGGAAGTGAGGGAACAGCATCAGAAGCTTGGCAGGCTGTGACATTTGCAGGGACCCCGGTGAAAACCGTTTGCCTGCTTACGCTCAGGACTCATTGTTACTACTTTTTTATCAGTGTGCTTTGAAAATTAACTGCCCACTATTTATAATTTCCACTTGTTTTCCAGCTTTTACAGTCTTGGATAGCAGCCCAAAGCAGAGACTAGAGTTATTGTAACTTAGCCAGCATTAACTCACGAGCCAGTGAAATGAAGCCAGGGATCAGACATATAGTCCCAAGCTAGAGGTTCCCTCTCCCCATGTAATGGGCCAATAAAACTTAGTTCTATAAAATCTAATGCATATGCTTGTAGTTGCAGCACTTAGGAAGTAGAGGCAGGAGAATTAGGGATTCAAGTTCATCTCTATTTACACAGCCAGTTCAAGGCCAGACTGGGCTACATGAGAGCCTGTTCCAGTTTCATTTACTTTGCTCTGATAAAATAAGCCAGTTGAAAACTAGCTTAGGAGAGAAAGGATTTCTTTTGGCTTGCAGGTCCAGGCCATAGTCTATCACTGTAGAACTCCCAAGGTGCCAGGGACTGGAAGCAGCTTGTTACTTCATGCCCACAGCCAAGGACAGAGAGAAATGGCTATGTGGCTCACCCTTGCTCAGTCCCACTAATCTGATCAGGGCCCCGACTATGAAATGTCCGCACTCAGAGTGAGTTTTTCCACCTCAAATAACCAAAAAATAAATATCCCTCACAGACATGGCCACAAGCTAACCTGATATATATATTCCCTCACTGAGACTCTTTTTCCAGGTGACATGAGGTTATGTCAAGCTGACAGTGAGGAAAAAAAAAAAAAAACCACCCATTGCAGACCTGGTGTCAAAGAAATCAACTATACACATGATCATAAATAAACAAGATACTACTTTAACTTGTGTTTTTCGACTATAACATTCAAATGATAGTATATAAACTTAATTCATAGGGATCCTAAGTAAAAACAATATTGAGAAAAAAGTAATGTATTGTTTTAACTATCTTTGTGACCTTACATAGGTCAGGGGTTGACATTTTCACATTGACTTTTTCATTCTTTCATTTCTTTTTCTGTTTTGCTAAAATGACATGTTCAGTTTAGCATTAGTTTTGGATCAACCAGGTCCTAGTGTCTGAGAATCAACCTCGAAGTTCATGAAATGGAAGAGTGTGAGCAGACAGATCTGTGACTACACAGACTTGCGTTTATACTAGACATTCTGACTGAAGCATGGTCCTGGCTTGCAGTGCCATGGTGGAGCCAAGGCTTTCCATCAGAAGATACAAGCTTCTGATGTGACCAGGACAAAAGGCACTGCTTCTGCCTGGGAGGTGCTTATTTTATGCCATGCTAACATCAAAGAGTCGTGCCCAGTATTGATGTCAGAGTCTGGTTCTAACACTCCTAGCAGCCTGGCAGTGCTGTGTCTTTATAACATGCTAAGAAACTACGTGTGAGTGTGTGGGGTGTGGTCTAGAGTGATTGTAGTGATTAGGATTCAAAAAGGCTATGATTGAGTCAAGGGGAATCCCTACGTCATTGTCTCATTGTCGTGAAGTATGCCAGACTTACCCCATTGTGTCCTTGAAGCTCTAATTGTTTTTAAGTTAGTGGACTCTGAGCTTAGACTACCTGGACATTGCGTCCGAGCTCCAACTCTTACTTTCTATGGAACATCTTATAAGTTATTTGTATCCTTTTAAACTATTCAGTGTGTGCATGTGTGTGTATGCATGTGTGCATGTGTGCTTGTGTGCATGTGTGTGTGTGTGTGTGTATGTGTATATACACACACATACATACATATACATGTCTGTCAATTTCCTCACCCTGGAAATAAACAATGGTATTTAACTTATGGGCATTGTAAAGATGAAATGGAGTAATACACACACAGCACTTTGTTCTGGTAATTTACCTTTGCATCACTGTGACTATAATACACAACAGAAACAACTCAAGGGAGGGAAGTTGTATTGCGTGTCCCCCCTCCCCCTACAGTCCCAATGACAAACCAAGTTGCAGTTCTCTCAAAGCTCATTCTGCGGAACCAATGAGTTTACCAGGCTTTCTTACAGAGTAATGGGTCTGTAGCTTTAGGCAGGAGAATGGGTGACCTTAAAGCAGCCACTGTGGATGGGGACACCTTCATGGTTGCATAGATGGAGCCCCCTCCCCTAACCCTTCCCTAGATGTAGCCTCTAGCCCAGTAGTTCTCAACCTATGGATCATGACCCCTTTGAGGGTGAATGACCCTTTCACAGGGATCATTTAAGGCCATCGGAAAGCACAGACATTTATATTAAAATTCATAATTACAATAGAAAAATTACAATTATGAAGTAGCAACAAAAATAATTTTGTGGTTGGGTGTCACCACAACATGAAGAACTGTATTAAAGGGTCACAACATTAGGAAGGTTGAGATTCACTACTCCAGTTCTTCTCAGAGACTGAAAAGCCATGTGCAGTTGGTTCAGAATTGCATACAACTGGTTGGAAGGGTGGGTAGGATATTCAGGTAGGGGACCAATGATCCTCCCCATCATCCTTCTAAGAGGGAAAGCCAACAGTCAGCAAAGTCAGCCGTAATGATCTTTGGTGAGTAGGCACAACCTAAATTCCGGAAACGCAGTGGTTTGGCTCAGAGGATATCCCCGCACAACACATGGCCATAACTTTGAAAGACTCACCCGAGGTGACACACTTCTTCCAACCAGTATCTACCTCCAAGATTTCAGCAAGTCTTCCACAATAGCACCATTATCTGGGGGAACAAGCATTCAAAACATAAGCCCGTGGGGGACAATTCTAACCTAAACTGCAGCGCTTTATGGACAATGCCAAGGTATACCATCTGGCCTGAAGAGCTGTCAGGTTCTGTTTGGCTGAGGTTGTAGTGACCTCTGATTACCCAGGTGGCTGAGTCTGGGGAATGCTCTCACATGTGGCCCTTTGTGAACAGGGTGATCTGGAGGCAATCCCTGTTTATCAAGGAGAAGTATTCTGAGCTTGGCGTTTTATAGCTGGGACCCTCGATAGGTGGGATCTGCCCAATTCCCGAAATCTCTGTGAGGCCCTAGTGTTAGCTTGTGCAACCACTTGGATTTTCTCTAAGGGCTCTAAATACTTTTAAGAGCCACATCTGTTTACCTGCCAATGCAAGTGAACTCATTCTCCTTGCCCCAAAGCCTTTTTTTCCCACATATTTTGCTTTTTTTGCTCCTGATTCTTTCTGTGAATCTTCCTAAAAACAGCTAGCAATAAACCATACTGCATTCCTGAATTCTATGCTGCCTTGAAATTCCCTCACTAAATAATTGGTCCATTACTTTTTGAATTCAGCCTTAAAAATTTCAAGACACAGGCCAAACACAGACAAATTCTTTGCCAGAATATAATAATCATACAAAGTAAAATATTCTAAGACTTTCTTTTAAATCCCACATGTCCATATTTTCAAATCCCTCCTGCAAACCAGCTGCAATGGCTGAGGAACTACATGGTCAGTTGAGTCACAACAACTGTCTGTCTCTAGTACCTATCTGTATTCATTACTTTTGCGTTATTGAGACTACAACATCTGAATAAACAACCTAAGGAGGGAATGGGTTAGTTTCAATGGGTTCCAGTTCATCATGGCAGGAAGATATGGGAAAATGTCAAAGTTTGGTGGAAGGAATATGTCACGGAGTCTGTTCACATGCTACCAAGCCAGAAAACAAGGAGTGGAACTGGACCTAGGGTTAGATATAATTCTCCAGGGCCCACCCCTAGTGACTTTGCCAGCTAACTCTACAGCAAGGTTCCAGAACTTCCCCAATAGCACCATGAAATAAGGGCAAAGATTGGAAGCACGAATGTGTGCATAGTGTCTTCAGATTAAAACCATAGAATTAACTTGAGCTGTTATTCACTTTATGAAGCATGGGAGAGATGGGAAACCATGACCTGTTCTGACTGCTGGGAAACCTTCTGTGTCTTTGATATACTAACTAATCCATTCTCCAAGAGGGTGGTAGAGATGGGATAGGTGTCTCATTCTTTTTAAAAAGTATTTATTTATTTATTTATTTATTTATTTATTTGTGAGAGAGTGTAAAAGCACATGTGTGAGTATATATGTATGTGTGTGTACAAGTATGTGAGTATCTGCATGGACACAGAGACTAGAGGAGAGAATTAAGTATTCTCATGTATTACTCTCCATTTTTTCTTCAGAGGCTCATCTTTAGACCTTTAGAAGACCTTCAGAAGTCTCTCTCTGAATAGGAGGCTAGTGCAATGGTTCTCAACCTGTGGACCGTGACCCCTTTAGGGTTGAATGACCCTATCACAGGGGTCGCATATCAGATATCCTGCATATCAGATGTTTACATTATGATTCATAACAGTAGCAAAATTACAGTTATAAAGTAGCAGTGAAAATAATTTTATGGTCAAGGGGGGTCACCACAACCTGAGGAACTGTATAGAAGGGGCACAGCATCAGGAGGGTTGAGATCCACTGGACTAGTACTTTTTTGACTAGGCTAGAAGACAACAAGCTCCAGCTATCCTCTCTCTCTCTCTCTCTCTCTCTCTCTCTCTCTCTCTCTCTCTCTCCCCTTTCAGAGCTGGGGTTATAGCATATGTTGGGTTCCCAGCTTATTATGGGTACTGGGATCCAGATACCTATAAGAGTGCTCTTAACCCTTGAGCCCTCTGTCTAGTTTTGGGTTTTCCTCTTCAAGGAATAACCTGAGTGCCTGTCCTGATATCCAGCCAACACCTCTAGGAGCTTGTTTACACTTATCAGCAGAAACACATTTTGGAAGCGTAATCATGTCATTTTGGATAGATGTCCATTTACATGCTGGGCTGTGTGCTGCCTTGAGCCTCTGTCCTGTTGAAACATCTCATCAGAGCACCCCATCCCCTCAAGTCTCCATGTCTCTGCAATACTTCGAGATAATCCTACCACTTACTTTCTTTAAAAAAAAAATCTTTTAAATGAAAGTATTAACTACCCCTGGCCAGGAAACATTGAGGGTAGAAAAGGAATCCTCAAATTAAACACAAGAACTCATAAATCTGCAAGTTTTGTTCTTAAAGGTTATTAAAGCATCATACGTACCAGCTATTTTTTCTAGCTCTTTCTATATGCCTAATTGCATGTCACAGTAGTTATCTCTGTGAGTTGCTGCTGCTATAAAGAACAGCTTTGTTCGTCTTCAACCATTACCCAGTAACTGGGTAAAACCACAGGGAGAGACTCTGAGAAAGTGAAAAAAAAAAAAAAAAGTACCATTTTCTTCATCCTCCAAATGCAACCTGGTTTTATCCTCGAATGAACCCAGACTCCCAATTTCCAGGAATAGGAATGAAAAGAGCCATAGCTTTTATTTTTCCACTCTTTTCCAAACTGCAGTCCAATTAATGTGTATCTCTGCCCAGGGTGCTCACAGTAGCTGTGGGTTATGCTGCCAAATATGTGGATATTTCATTCTTTATGCCAGAACAATTTATTTGTACTTAAGCACTATACTTTATATGGAATCCTGGCAAATGAGTCTGGAGACTATAATATCTAGGAGAATCTGACTTGATTTGTGGGAGAATAGAGGTAACGCTATAGGTAAATTAATAATCGTTACTCTGTAGTTTTCAAGAGATAAAATCAGTTTGTGTCTGATATGGAATTTTTTTTTTCATGAACATACAACATTGCTGGCCTAACAGTTCCTGAGCTCTGGCAGAGTAGACCCAGAGTGACCTTTAAAATCCATCTTTGGCAGGTCCCTTTGTGATTCTCAGCAAGATTTGGGCAGATGACTCATTGAGATTAGCCACAAAAGCAAAGCCTGAGGACCCACAGGGCTGGGTACTGAGGACTAAGTACTAATACTACCAGAACTAGCCATGTACTAATTACATGGGAAGAAATTGCTCACATTAAAACAGACCATTCTTTTAGCTTCACATATAGTTAAAAAAACCTAAAACCACAAACGTTTATTTGACATCTATTCTATATATCTTGCTTGGTTCTGGGGATAAGATGAGAAATAAAATAAACATTGTCTCTGCTTCTGAAGACTTTGGATGCATTCGGGGTGGTACGGCTGAAGACTGTACCTATTTCTATTGAGAAAAATCACAAAAGCAAAAAGTGATGCAGACAGTTCATCACATTTTTGGCAAACACACGCAATAAGTGTTCCACTGATGCATGATGCCTTTGTATTATAGAACTGAGTCATAGGGAGGCCTGGTCCTGGGTAATCAAGGTTAGGGAAGGGATTCTCAAGGAAACACCCACCCTGGAGTGTGAGGAAGAGCGCATGCCTTTTAACTGGTATGATGACTCCGACGGACAGTGAAGGTGCTCAGTGCGAAGGCCTCACCGTGGCTCTCAGAAGCAGTGCTTGCCTAGCATGGCCCAAACCCTAGGTTTTATAATCAGTGCCAGAGATTATAGGGTCAGGAATTGAAAACCAGCCCTGCATATATAGTGAGTTTATGGCTAGCCTGGGCTACATAAGGCATTTTTTTCCTCTTTGTCATCTTCCTCTTCTTCTTCTTCCTTTTCTTGTAAAAGAAAAAAAAAGGCTCAAAAATGTAAATATAGACCAGGCAGAGGTTCTTAATTTTTTCACGTGTCACCAAGTCTCAGCATCCTCAGATATAGCAGAGTTGAAGGGCCAAAAGGTAACACAGTGAGAGAAGTTCATTTGAAAATCCCCAGAATAAATAAAGTCTTTCTCTGGCAATTTCTGCTCTCACCACTCCCTTCTTGCCTCTCTCAGGTCCTATGGCTGCCCACAGGCCATTTCTTCACAGGGAGGCTTTCCATATCTCTAAGCCATATTTCACATGCATCTAACAGTGAAAAAACATCTCTGTGTTGCTTGTCATCTATTCAATCCACTCCTTCATAAATCCCACCAACACCCATGTTGCTGGAGACACTGGTCCAGGCCCTGGCCAATCACAAGGCACATCTCATAGCGCTCTGTGCAGAGTATGTCAAATCTCTTCTGAGTACTAACTAGTGCTCTATAGGAAATGAGGCATGGTAGACTGATGGAGCATGGCGAGTAACTGAATCTAAAATACCAGGGAAGCATCCCTTGTTGAGATGACAGTTTAACTGAGCTTTTGCTGACGTTTCAGTCAGATAAGGAACTTCACTCCTCTGATGCAGGGTCTGCATTTCCTTGTATATTCTTTTTCAGAGTTGATAAATGAAGTATTCCTACTGCCTAGAAGGAGCTTAAAAGATAGAATTGAGCGAGCTGGAGTGGTCCAGGGCACCACAAGAAGGCCTAGAGAGTCAACTCACCTGGGCCCATAGGGGCACACTGATTTAGAATCACCAACCAAAGATCACCGAGGGGCTGGACCTAGGCCCTCTACACTTTTGTAGCAGATGTGCAGCTCGGTCTTCATGTGGTTCCTCTAACAATTAGAGCAGGGGCTGCCTAGGTCTCTATTCCTTTGCCGTTGAATTCCCTTCCCCCTACCTGGTTTCAGTCCTGCTTGGACTAGATGTCCCAGGGCAGGTGGTACCCAAGGTGAGGCTTCCCCTTCCCTGAGGAGAAGGAGAGGGGGTAGTGGAGGGAGGGATCTTTAAGGGTGGATTGAGAGGAGAGTGGTTGTAATCAGGATGTAGAGTGAGTAAGTAAATCAAATAATGAAGTTTTAAGAAGAAAGAAAGGGATGGAGAAGGCTAAGAAAACCAAGAAGTGATATTGCCTGTATATGCTTGCCTTTCTTAGAACAAAGCCTCTACTTTGGAGGAACAGAATAACTCTAGGTTTTGTGCTATGACAGCAAGCAGTACCTGTCTGTGAACTACAATGCTATTCTCTTCACATGATACTCAGACTTACCTACCACATAGATTTTTAACTTACATATTTAGAGTGAAAAAGACTCCAAAAGGGAAAACCTATGTGTTATTTTAATCAAAAGATCACTTTAAAAACCAAACACTGATAAATAATACAAGCAATGATTAAATTTAACCTATGAGAATTTGGAAGATGGGTCACTACAACAATGATTCTCTCTGTCTTCTAGGTCCTGCTGTTGATTGACATTCAAGTCTCTTACATTAACACCAATCATGAGGACTTCATCGGCTTTGCAAAGTACGTGGGATAACTGATCCTTGTATGCATTCCTACTGCTATTTTTTAAACATACGTTATTAATTTCTACTACAGAAATACTTCCTTTTGACAGGACAGTCTGGGTCAGGGTAATTCTGAATCCATCTACCTTAGAACCCTGTAGTTATAGAGCAAGGAAATTTATTATTCTCTTGAACAAAAGATGGTAGTTGGGTTTCTTGTACAGTCATATGTCTTTAATAATCATTTTGGAAGATGATCTTCAGTGTGTACTTGAACTACCATAGATGAACAGCAATGATGGCACATTAAAATTTCAGGGTAATATTCTTTCTTCAATCAATGCCAAATGCAATTCAAATTGCATCAAATATCAAATAATATCAACTACAATTCAAGGTGGGTGTGGCAGTTCTCACTTGTAATCATAGCATTTGGGAGGTTGAGCCAGGAGGATTGTTGTGAGCTGGGTTCTACCAGCTTGAGCTACAGAGTTAGAGCCTGTCTCAAAATGCAATAGACAAAGCCATATAAATAAAATCCGAACAAACAACCCATAAGATCCAAAATAGTAAGCTGTTTAGACTTCCCTATACTAACAATGAAGGGGCCTTAAAATTTCTTTTAAAATTTAGATGTGATTTGTTAGACTGATCATACTACATTTGTAAAACATGTAGATTTATATACCTTTGTTTATATATTACTATTCTTCACAGGTCATAATACAGATAGTTATTCATTATGTTACAAATTAAGATCCTGAATTCACTACTTTTTTTGCCTGTCAATGGAACCAATATTTGTGATGTTTTAAGAATCTCCATTCTAGTTCTAACATGGCAATCAAATTGTTACAATCTAAAGAGTACAGAGTAGAGCCTATTTTATATTAAGTATAAAATAAAAGTTTATGTGCTTTTACTTTGTCCATGTCCAAGAACAGGGACAAAGGAAAATAAGACACGCCAAAGTATCAACACAATTTATTTTATTACACCCAGACTTAGAAGAAACATACACAGACCATGTGATCTAAACTAAGTAGTGGCCCTAGAGATTTATGCGCTCGTTTTAGGCAGGAGAATCTCAATTGCTCAAAGGAAAGCATCTCATTCTAATTTAAGCTGTAGTTTTCATGGCTGAAGTAACGGTGTCAGTCATGCTTTATCCAGTGGCTCTCACTGTTTAATGTTTCCTGGCCATTCCCATCAGTGTGCCATGGGTGAACATCTCAGAGCTCTGTGATGAACATGTTCCCTTGCTCAGCTGTCCTTTCAGCTACACTGACCACTCCTATTCTGTATGGGAGCCTACTACATGATCCTTTCCTGTAGACCTGTGTTCTCTCTTTTGGTCCCATGTCTCTCCCCATTTTCTGCTCATATCATTCTGTAAAATCACTTAGCCTTCAGCATGCATCTCTCCCTCCTTGGTCTAGAATTTCTCACAGTTCTCCCTTCAGTCAGTCAACTCCAGGCAGCTCTGTTCTAGTTCCTATAGAGGAAACATAAAGACAGAGAAATGGTCATCTGCCTTTCAGGGGGTTGTCTCATAAGTGACAGGTATGTAAGGCCTTAAAATGGCAAGCTCTTCAATCGTCTCACTGGCTTCTCTGAGTAGTTTAAAAGATGAATGTTATCTTTACATCATTAGAAATAACAAGAATGCTTCCTTCAGTGTTGGCTTTTGTGATGGGAAAACACCAATTAGGATCTTTCAAACATGTGGTTGCTATGTAAGTAAGCTAGATGCAGTGTGTCAAAAGCGAAAAGGCTGTTATGTGGCTACCCCAAGCCAAGAAGATGGACCAAAAACCCAATGCCTTTTGAAAGACTCACAGCTTAAAAGTATCACAGCATCACTGTTACAATTTCAACTTTACTGAGCATTGTGGGTTTTACCCCCTCAAGATATGGTCTCATCTAGTCCTTGCTAGCCTCAAACTCTTTATGTAGCCAAAGATGGCCTTGAACTCTTGCTCTTCTTGCCTTTGCTTTACCAGTGCTGACTTTACAGGTGTATGCAGCCCTACCCAGATTTATTCCCCTTTCCCAGATCAATAGTTACCTGACTACCCATCCACCTATCTACCCACCTACCTACCTACCTACCATCTACCTATTTGCACACCCACCCACCTACTTACCAACCTATCCACCTACCTACCCACCACCGTATCCACCTACCTACCTACCTCTCTGTCTGTCAATCTACCAATCACTCTCTGTTCTTTGCTTTCTTTCTTTTGATAGGCTAGGGTTTATTTCTTTTTGCAATAAATTTCAATATGTTTTGCCTCAGAGGCTGCAGGGATACATTATTATATTAATTTTTAGGTTTTCAAAGAAAAATGTCAAGTCTAGAACTTTGAGACACGGCCTTTGGTGCAGCGTCCCTGTGATCCAGGGACTGGCTTCTGGTTGCCAGCGAGTTGGGCCGTATTTTGTTGAGGGAAAAGAAGTGCTGTTAAAACTTTCCCAGAGGATTGGAATGCTACATGGTTCTCCCCCAAACTTCCTTTTAAAGAACTGGCCTGGGAGCCAGCAGCTGGGTTGTTTTTGTTTTTGTTTTTGTTTTTGCCTCTAACTGATTTAACAAACAGAACAAGGAATAATCTCTGTCTTACGTCCCTCTGAGAGCTGTCAGAAGGTAAATCAACGAAATTAGAAATTAGATGGAAATGTGTTAGAAAACTATGGTGTAGTCTGTTAAGGTAAGTTTCTCTTTCTATCTGTCTATCTATCTATCTATCTATCTATCTATCTATCTATTTATCTATTCATCTATCTATCTATTTATCTATCTCTATATCTCTTTTTTCTCTCCTTCCCTCCCTTCTGCCCTTTCTATCCTTCTCTTTGCCTTCTCCCTCTACTTCTCTGCCTGCCCTGTTCTCCTTCCCCTTTCTCTTCCCATACATAAAAACAAAATAACTTGATCACAGGACTCACTATTCTTTCTTAAAATGTGTGTTTGTGGTGTGTGTCTGTCTGTGTGTGTGTGTGTAGTTTGTGGTATATGTGTGTGTATATATATGTTGTATATGGTGTATGGTAGGCATGTAGGATCATGTGCCTGTGCACACATAGGCAAAACCAGAGAATGAAGTTGGCTGTCTTCTATTTCTCTGTGCCTTACTCTTTTTTAAGACTTGGTGTCTGAACTGGAAGCTTACCATTTCTGCAAGTCTGGCTGGTTAGTGAACTGCAGGGACCAATCTATTGTCAACTCCCAATGCCGGGGTTACTGGCACCCATAGCCATGAGTGGTTGTGTGAGTGGGGGGGGGGGCAGAGAATTTGAGCTGAAGTACCCATGCTTAGATGGCAAGTACTGTTATCCACTCAACTATCTCCCAGCCATGTGGTTTTATTTTGTATTAAAGTGTATAATAACTTTTGTATGATTGCCTCTGGAATATTTTTAGGTGCTAATTTCATTATTACAAAGACAATGCTTAATTTTTCATGAATATGTGTTAACTACATAGTGACAGCTCTCAGCATGCTATTTCAATGCATGCATACAGAGCGACTGATCAGATTTAGCCCCCATTTATTCCGTTCCTCATTTTTCTAGCAATCCCATCAAAGATAATGTTTGGCGCTAAGAATCAAAGGTAAATGTTCTTTCCATTTGTATACAGAGTACATTTCAGTGTGATGTGAGGTAATAATGAAGATGGGGAAATGTTTATTTCAAAATCACTTTGAAGGACTGTGGTCTCTTCTGTGCTTTTAAAAATTAAAAAAATATGGTTGTAGCTATAAATTTTAAAGTTGGCAGGAATGCTGTTTCCATCGAGGAGGGAAAATCAAGCCATATTTGAAGATAATTATGTAAGTATCTCTGAGTTCCAAAGATAGAAAAGAAAGGTCTAGGACTGAAGAAAATAGGCTCCTGATTCCTAAGAGTTTCAGTGAGTCATCATGAGAATTACCAGTCCTCCATTTCATCCCTCCTTAAAAGGGGGAACTGAATACCCACGGAAGGAGTTGCAGAGATTAACTATGGAGCAGAGACTGAAGGAAGGACAAGCCAGCCTAATATAGCTGTCTCCTGAGAGACTCTGACAGTACCTGACTAATACAGAAGTAGAGGCTCACAGCCATCCATTGAACTGAGCACACGGTCCCCAATGAAGGAGTTAGAGAAAGGACCTATGGAGCTGAAGGGCGAACAACAATATGAACTAACTAGTACCCTCAGAGCTCCCAGGGTCTCAACCACCAACCAAGGACTATACATGGTGGGACTGATTGTTCTGGCAGCATGTGAATAGTAGAGGATTGCAAAGTCGATCATCAATAGGAGGAAAGGACCTCAGCCCTGTGAAGGTTCTGTGCCCCAGCGTAGGGGAATGCCAGGGCCAATAAGTGGGAGAGGGTGGGGT
Organism: Montemys delectorum; assembly: GCA_019843815.1. Lineage (NCBI taxonomy): Eukaryota > Metazoa > Chordata > Mammalia > Rodentia > Muridae > Montemys > Montemys delectorum. The sequence goes on from JADRCD010223098.1 coordinate 32,576, forward strand.
GGAAAACAGGGGGAAGGGGGGAGGGAATAGGGGTTTGTTCTTGTTGTTTTTGTTTGTTTGTTTGTTTGTTTTTTGGAGGGGAAACTGGGAAAGGAGAAATTTACGCGTAAATAAAGAAAATATCTAATAAAAAAAAAGAAATATTTAAAAAAAAAGAATTACCAGTCCTCAGGTTTGTGTGATAGTGACATGTGTAGGCACATGTGATGTTTGCAATGGAGCTGACTTTTTGGTCTGAAAGTGGTTTTGTTGTTGTTGTTGTTATTGTTATTGTTTTTTTAAGGAAAAACAAATGCTAAAATTAGAATCTTCATTTTTAGAGTAGTGTTCAGGACATCTCCAGGTTCTTTCTGCCACAGAATCTATTCTCCACTGAAGGCCTCCCTTCTCCACCTCACAGTTGTTTGTTAACTGTGGGCCCTAAAACACATGCCATGCACAGTAAGCCTCAGTAAGCTCTGCTGAGGGCTGGCCTTGGAATTTCCTGACTTCTAAAACTTGGTATTTCAACTATAACAATATAATTTCTGAGCCTAAAAGTTCAACATTTCAGATGAAAATATCAACTTTCCTCACGACTTAAGAGATTTTAATTTGTCCTTCTTCCTTGTAGGAGGAAGAAAAATCTCCTAAATTATATTTTCTTAGGTAACCTACCTACCTTGTCTTTGCTATTTGAGAAAATAAGGCCTGGGCCAGTTGTCTGTCAGTTCCCGACATCCCCAGCAGTCACACTGTTTGAACATAAGGGCAAATGCCTTCTCCGAATGTCTTGGGAAGTGAAAGTTCAAATTCTTGTGCCCTTCTTGGATTAGTTCTTGAACACAGATTGTCCCTGAGATTTATGCAGTTCATGGTTTAAGAGAACTAAAGCTCCAGTCATGGACCATTAAAGACACATCCTGCCCCCCCCCC
>JADRCD010223099.1:0-14897 GCA_019843815.1 Montemys delectorum
CCCCCCCCCCCACCCCAGGCGCCCTTGGCCGTCCTCGTTGGGCCTTACTGGTTTCGGGCAGCAGGGGGCGCTGCGACGCCCGCCTTGCTGGAGCGCTTTATACTGTGAATGAGTGGCCAGATTGCTGGGTGCGCCGGATGGGATTGACCCCCAACCTCCAAAGTCTTCCCTGGGCCTCCCCCCTTTTCACTTGCCTCTGCCCTCCCCTTGACAGGGAGTTAGACTCAAAAGGAGTGACCACGATGCATCCCCGTGGCCTTCTTGCTCAGGCCCCAGACTTTTTCTCTTAAGTCCTTCGCCTTCCCCAGCCTAGGACGCCAACTTCTCCCCACCCTGGGAGCCCCGCATCCTCTCACAGAGGTCGAGGCAATTTCCAGAGAAGTTTTCAGGGCTGAGGCTTTGACTCCCCTATCCTCGATATTTGAACCCCCAAATATTTTTGGACTGGCATACTTAAGAGGGGGCTGAGTTCCCACTATCCCACTCCATCCAATTCCTCCAGTCCCAAAGATGAGGCTCTTCCCTCCAGCTTTCACCTCGTGAGAATTCCACGAGTCAGATTTCTATTTTTTAATATTGGGGAGATGGGCCCTACCGCCCCTCCCCCGTGCTGCATGGACCATTCCATACCCTGTCCTGGGTCCTCGGTTCCAAGCCTAATCCCACCCCCAGCTATTTATCCCTTTCCTGGTTCCCAAAAAGCACTTATATCTATTATGTATAAATAAATATATTATATATGAGTGTGTGTGTGCGTGCGCGTGTGTGTGTGCGTGCGAGCTTCCTTGTTTTCAAGTGTGCTGTGGAGTTCAAAATCGCTTCTGGGGATTTGAGTCAGACTTTTTGACTGTCCCTTTCCTAACTGTCACTTTTTTGTTGTTGTCTTGGCCCCTCTGGCTGTTGGAGACAGTCCTGGCCTCTCCCTTTATCTTTTCTCAAGTCTGTCTCGCTCAGGCCACTTCCAACATGGCTCCTTTCTCAATGGCCCTGCTCTCCCGTCTGTTTGTTAATTCTAGATTTGTCGGGAACATGCAATTTTACTTTTGTAAGTAAGTGTGACTGGGTGGTAGATTTTTACAATCTATATCGTTGAGAATTCTGGGTGGAAATGTCTGATCAGGAGAAGGGCCTGCCACTGCCGACCACAATCATTGACTCCATAGCCCTCACCCAGGCTGTATTTGTGATTTTCTTAATTTTGTTTTTTGTATTTTGCACCTGACCCCGGGGGTGCTGGGGCAGTCTAGCACTGAGCAGCTCCCCTCCCCCCTTGGTTCTGCACTGTCGCCAATAAAAAGCTTTTAAAAAAATGTATCCTTCAAGTCAAAGTGTCTGTTTTCCCTGGGCACCTATTACATGGCTTCCTTTCAGTAAGACAGAATTTGGATTTGCTAGGAAAGTCTTGCAGGCACTCAGTGGGACGCCTAATGAATCAGGACCTACAGCGGGACTAAAGGGAGCTGGATACTTACTAGGTTTTCCCCTGTTCCCAGGCTGGGCCACCTACTTGTAAAAATAAGGGGCAGAAAAGTGTAAGGTACCGATTTGGTGAAGGGTCTGGGAGACGTCATGGTCGGGAAAGAATTTATTCAGGACCTTGGGTGTACAATGACTTCAGCAACAGCTAAGGGGCTGTAAAAGCCGGGCACACCAGTAAACCCTAGCATTTGGGAGGTGGAGGCAAGGGGATCAAGAGTTCAATGTCATGTGGTTAGTAGATACTAGGCGCAAAAAGATCTGTTATTGGGAGAGGGCTTGGTACACCAGGGGAGCCAGAGGTTCGTGATGAGGGTAGTAGCAGAGGGCACGTGGAAAGTGAGAGTTGCCTCAGGGAAATTCTACAGGCAGTGACAGTTCTTAGAATGCAGAGTTCAGACGCTCCTTTGAGAGCACTAGAGAACCGCAGCAGGTTTTGAACAGAGGAGAAAGTTAGCGTTAGGTGGTCTCTTCTAGCCTAGCCCATCCCAGACTGAGGAGGACGCTGAGGGTTTCAAGAAGGATTGAGAATGGGAAGCAGAGGAGAGGAAGGATCCAAGAGGCATGGAGGAGGCAGAACACATGCCTCTTCTTTAATAGCAAGCCTGGGAAGGATAACTCGCTGCGGGAGGAGATGCTCACCAGTCGGGTGGTCTAGGGGGTTCTTGGAAAAGACAAGGCATTTATTTGCTCGAGCCTCGGTTCCCCCTTTCTCGCTCTTCTGTCAGTTTGTCTTCCATTAAGTGTGTGTCTCAAAGCCACCCTGCTCAGGTCTCCTTGTGAGATGGCCTTCCATGCTCGAATTCATTAACACAATTGCCTGGTGCGGTGCTTTCTCCACTGGCTCGGTTACCTCAAAAGACCAGAGAGCTAAAGGTGTGATCACAACTGTATCCCCATTACCGCTCCAACGCAAAGACAGGGAGGGCTGAGCCGGAGTGAACAAATGAACAAATATATGATTAATAAGTGCATGCGTGACTAAATACATAAAAGAGCAGATGACTGGATGAGCAAATCGTTGAAGGAGACACAGCAGCAACCTAGAACTGTAGAGACTAATTTAAATCCATTCTCGAGACGTATTTGATTGGAAATTTCTGGGAGGAAAAAAGAGTAACTACGAAGGGAGAACAAATGAGACTAGAGGTGGCTTTAACCCCGCGTTGGTCGCCTTTGTACAAGAATGTGGGTTGCAGGGAGCAAAATGGGATAGATACTCCCGCCCGAAAGGTGGAATTGAACCACTCTGTCGCTAAACAGCTACAGGTTTGAAGCCTGCACCCCAGACCACTGAGGATCATCCGGGCAGGATAACCTATTTTTGGATAGTTATATAAAGGCCAAATATTACAAAATTTTATAGTTATGGTTACTATTTGTGGTTTTACAGTAGGTGATTAATTTTAATGGTTTAGAACATTTCTTCACTTTTTCTTGTGAATATGTGTTTTAGCTGAAAAGTGTTCGGTGAATGACCTTACAAAAAAAAAAAAAAGTAGCTTCATTTGCATAGCGCCTTGCATTCTGGGAAGCAGCGTCTAAAGTGCCTATCTCCCTAGCAGTCTAAGAGCAGATTTTTTTGCAAAGTGAAAAGTTCGTTTTATTTTTTTGTTTGCTTGCTTGTTTGTTTGTCTTTAAAGGAAATACTCCTCGTGCGACACTCGGAAGCCCCTTCGTAGCAGAATTCTAGATTTTCTGCGAGCGAGAAGCAAGTCTTTCGTTGGGTCTGATGGCACGCGGCCGCAGAGCGACCCCTGCTGTTCGTCTGTAGAACTACAAGTGTGTAGGGACCCTGAGTCCCTAGGTGATGGAGTTGACAACCAACTTGTTCCCCTTGCGTTTAGACGCTAAAAACCATCCTTTTTTATAGCTGTGTGACTAGGCCAGGGAAACTGAGGCACAGCCTCAGCCGAGTTCCGGTAGCCCAACTCCCTAGGGGAAATGAAACCTACACAGTTGTGATTTGAATGTGCTTGGCCAATGGGAAGTGGCACTATTGGCAAGAGTGGCCTTAATGGAGGAGGTGTGCCTTGTTAGATAAGGTGTGTCCCTTGGAGGCGAGGCTTTCTCATACATATGCTCAAGTCTGGCCACTGTGATCCTGGAGATATATATATATATATATATATATATATCACTCTTTAGCCCTGGCTGGCCTGAAATTCATTACGTAGCCCCATTGCTTGCCTGAACTTTGAAGCAATCTTCCTGCCTCAGCCTGCCAAGTGCTGGCATTACAGGCACGAGTCACAGCGTGCAATTTAAATCTTACAATGACTTTTAAGAAGACAGAAAATTAGAGTTCCTTTACCTAATTCACAGAGCCCTACAATCTAACCTCTTTTGTTCCATAAATACCCCTACCCCAACCCTCCTGGAACTGGTTCAAGGAATGCTGCAGGCCCACAAGTGCATTCCTCCGTGGTTAAGCCCCTCAGCCTGGCTGTCTTCCCTCCCCACGTCCATGGGGCCCCAAAGCCTCTCGTCCTGGTCTCAAGTACTACCACCAAGTAAGGCTTCCCCCGACCTGACCCGGGTTTAAATATTAGAAAAGCGTCCCTTTTCCCTCCTGCCACAGACAACCAATCCACAACTTGCTTTTACTTACTATCTGACTGCATAGGTGAATAGATGCTGTCACAATCTTTCTCCGAGCCTCAGTTTCCCCATCTGCATAATGTCTCTGAGACACAGAATTCCCAAGAGCTGTGGGTCTCCTCATTCCTAATGCTGTGACCCTTTAATACATTTCCTCATGTTGTGGTGAAACCCCCCCCCATCATAAAATTATTTTCATTGATACTTCATAACTGTAATTTTGCTATTGTTATGATTCGTAACATAAGCATTTGTGTTTCCCAATGATCTTAGAGGACCCCGTGGAAGAGTCATTTCCATCCCCGAAGGAGTCCCGGGCACAAGTTAAGAATTCCTGCCTTGGGCTGGAGAGATGGCTCAGTGGTTAAGAGCACTGATTGCTCTTCTGAAGGTCCTGAGTTCAAATCCCAGCAACCACATGGTGGCTCACAGCCATCTGTACAGCTACAGTGTACTCATATACATAAAATAAATAAATAAATATTAAAAAAAAAGAAAAGAATTCCTGCCTTAGAGGAATCACAATGAACTGTACTGTAGGTCGACTTTCAGGTCCGTCTCTGGGAGGCACTAGAGCTAGATGACAGCTACATCAATTCTGAACCTTTTGTGTATGTGTGCCCTGAGTTGGGGTGCAGGGATAGGCCAGGGGCTATAGCAGTCCTCGACCCACTGTTCACCAGGACTCTCCCCTCACCCGATTCTTTGATGTGAACACTATGTCTTAGAAAACATCTTTAGAAAATGTTATTTAAAAAAAAAAAAAAAAACCTATTTTTTCATGTAGGTGCATGTGCAAGGACAACTTGCAGAGTTGGCCCCGTCCTTCTACCATGTCCGTTGGAGGATTCGCCTTTACCCTCTGGACCACCTTGCCATTCTGCGTGCAGGTATGTGACGTACTGTGATTGTGACCTATGACCTCTCCCTTGCTAAGCAAGTGCCTTATGGGGAGGTGGGAAAATAGCAGCAGCAGTTAACTAAATTTTAAAAGTAGACCTCGGCTGGAGATACAAATATTGCAGTTTTGATAGTTTGAGGAGGTATCTAATCACTTAATGTAACCCAGGCTGGCCTGGATCTCACTACCTAAACCAGGCTGCCTCTGACTCAGAGATCTGCCTACTTCTGCCTCCTGAATACAGAAGACAATTTTTGGAAGTTAGTTCTCTCCTGCCATCTTGTGGATTCCAAGGACTGAACCCAGGTCATCAGGCTTGGCTGCGAGTGACTTAGGTGTGTCCCAGAGCCTGTCGGTCTGATTGGTTAGATGCGGCACTGCATGCCTGGCTTTCCCACCATACAGTCCTGGGCCTGTAACTCTTACCTACTTGGCACCTCATATATATCTCCTGCAATGATAGGTGCATCAAGAGACAAGTGGCACGGCAGTGAACAAACAAATCTTAGCATTTCTGTGTTTGTCTTTGCCGTAGCCATTCTGATAAGCAATGCTGGCTTGCTTCCATGGTGGAAAAATAGCATTTCTTTATAAAAGGTATTTGCTTTATTTTATTTTTCTACTTACTTATGGTGCTGAGCATAGAACCCAGGGCCCTTTGCAAGCTAGGCTAGCTGTTTACCACTGAGCCACGCCCCCAGCCCCTCACTGGGGGATTCTAGGCAGGGGCTCTACCACTGAGCCACGCCCCCAGCCCCTCACTGGGGGACCCTAGGCAGGGACTCTACCACTGAGCCACCCCTCCACCCCCACCTCCATCCCTCTCTGGAAGATTCTAGGCAGTTGTATACTTAACCTTAGATCTTTTAAGACAGAGTCTTACTAGAGCTCAGTTTGACTTTGAATTATGTAGCTGGCCTGGAACTCAGGCCTGGAGCTCAGTGCTGGGATTACAGATGTGTGCCGCCATGTCTGGCTGCCCACTAGGCATTTCTGTGTCAGGCATTGATGGCTATTAAACCCAAACCTTATCCACGCTAGGCAAGTGCTCATCCACGGAACTACATCCCTAGTATGGATCTCACAAGGGAATGACTGACATTTAGGAAACAATGTCATAGAATAAAACAGTAAAACCGTAGATGCGTCTAGGATTGAGCACTTCTGCTAGGTGTCACACTTGGAAAACGTTCTTCTTGTTGTCATGGATATGTGTGCACACGTGTGGACGTCGAGAGGATGACGTCACGGAGACAGCTCTGTCTCCCAGTCCTTATTGCCAATATTATTTTATGTTTCGTCTGTGGGTATGTTTGCATACCAAAGTGCATGCAGTGCCTGCAGAGACCAGAAGGGGGCATTGGATCCCCTGAGACCGGCGTTAGAGAGGTGGCTGTGAGCCACTCACTCTGTGGGTGCTAGGAGTCGAACCCCGGTTCTCTGGCAGAGCAACTGGTGCTCTTAACCACTAACCCAGCTTCTCCAACCCTGCATTGCTTTAGCTTTTGGTCGATTCCCCAGATCCAACTCATACCGCCAAGTCTGTGTAGCAAGTGCCTTTATCTGGGGGACTCTCACTGATCTTAAGTCTTTTTTCCTTTCTTTTTTGAGACAGGTCTAATTATATAGATGACCTCGAACTCACGGAGATCCACCTCCCTCTGTTATGTCAGGCTTTTAAAACAAACAAACAAACATTTTTTTTTTCTTTCTTTTTTTTTTCTTTTTTCTTTTTTCTTTTTTGGTTTTTTCGAGACAAGACAGGGTTTCTCTGTGTAGCCCTGGCTGTCCTGGAACTCATTCTGTAGACCAGGCTGGCCTCGAACTCAGAAATCCGCCTGCCTCTGCCTCCCAAGTGCTGGGATTAAAGGTGTGTGCCACCACTGCCCGGCAAAAAACAAAAAAAAAAACAAAAAAACAAACAAAAAAAAAAACAAATTTTTTTTTTCATTTTTTTTTTTTTAATTTATATGACTACACTGTAGCTGTCTTCAGACACACCAGAAGGGGGCATTAGATCTCATTATAGATGGTTGTGAGCCACCATGTGGTTGCTGGGATTTGAACTCAGGACCTTCGAAAGAGCAGTCAGTGCTCTTACCCACTGAGCCATCTCGCCAACCCACAAATTTATTTTTGAATGCAGATATAGGGATGTGCAAACACAGCCTGAAGGAGTCATTTCTGATTGTTCGCGATGTGGTTCCAGAGATGAAACTCGGGTGACCAGCCTGGAGGTCAGCCCCAAGAATTTATTTTCTAACTTTATTTTTTTTTAATTAAATGATTCAATGACACTTATATGTGGGTAGTGCAGGCATGCAATGTAGACGTGACATGACGGTGGGGGTTCTCTCTTTCTACCATGGGGGATCCAGATGATCTAACTCAGACCATCATCACATCCTTTACCAGATGATCATTCTTGCATCCCCCAATCATGTCTTTTTGTTGATGGTTGTTTTGAGACAGGGGCTTTCTACACAGCCCTGGCTGTCCCGACACTCACTCTGCAGACTCACCTGCCTTTGACTCTTGAATGCTGGGATTTAAGGATGACGTTATCACTAACGTTTTTTTTTTTTTTTTTTAATGTTTTTGTTTGTTTTGTTTGTTTGTTTTAATTCTTTTCAGTGTAGAAAGGTGTTAGTGGAGGGACTTTAAAGCACAGAATGCAGTGAATTTTCCACAGGAGTCTTTATTACAGTGTAAATCCAAGCTCAAGGCTCGCCTGGGCCCCATGCAAAGCCCCAGCATAGAGGTTGGTGGCTTCAGAGGCACCAACCCCTCACGGCGCCTCCAGCGGCGGGTCACGGATGTGCAGGGCAGCGTCCTGACTATTCAACTACAAGTCCCAGCAGGCTCCGCGGCCAGGGAGCATGGCCTTTTCCTGGACTCTTAGAGCAGAGCCTCTTAGGAAATGTAGTCCGAGTCGCTCGGGCACTTCCCACTGGGAAATGGCTCGGCCGAGTGGTAGAGGGTGTGGATGCACAGGAAATGAAAGGGAAGAGGGCTGCTGGGGTGTGGGCAGGCGTCCCTCGGGCAAAGACACCTCTCTCATTCGGCTTTGGCTTTGGATCCGGAGACTGATGCTGTTGGGGCAAGGGTTCCGGTCCCCGGGATCTTAGCTCGAATCCTGAGGGAGCAAAATTAGGAGCCATGAGGTGTGATGTGAGATGGAGGAGGTGCAGAAGACAGCACCTGCCCTCCACCTGATGATCTGCTTTGAGATGGAACCAATGTGCCCTGGGAGATTTAGGAATAGGAAGTGGGGATATTGGGGGGAGGGACAAAAGAAAACCCACAAACAGCAGCAAATATCTCAGTCTCTACTCTCCCCCAGGTCATCTTCTCATGTACTTACTTAGCTTTGATGTGGCTCAACTGATTGGTCACCAACCCCACATACTGGTCAATCTGTGCCTGAGGAGACCAAGAGACAAAGAGAGTTCTGGATAATTCAGCTCTCATATCACCAAATTAGAAGAGAGACTAGCATTACAGTTTCAACTGTGAGAACCATAACTGGCCTTTCTGCCTTAGTTGTTTTGAAACAGGGTCTCATGTAGTCCGAGCTGGCCTCAAGTATGTAGCCGAAGAGGGGGCTCGAACATTCTGCTTCTAGTTCCCAAATGCTGGGATTCCATGAGTGCACATCTGGTCTTATGCACTGCTAAGAGATTAAACCTGGGTCTTCATGAATGCTAGGCAAGGACTCTATTAACTGCGCTACAATCTCAGCCTGGCTTTTAGTTTTTTCAGACAGGGCTTTGCTACATAGCCCTAACTGGCCTTGAACGTACAACGATCCTCCTGCCTCAGCCTCCTGGGTTCTCAGACTGTTGATGCTACACTCACACATCTCAGAACTGAGGGTGAGCAGCTTGGGTAGTGCTCTGAGTTGGGAGTGATGTATTAATAGTAGTTTAATATGAATTTTAATCCACCTTACTTTTTTGGCCGCACTGGCATTGGACTCATGGCCTTCCACGGGCTTTTGCATGAGAAATGTTTTACCTCCCTTCCTTGAGCCATGAGCCAGCTCCTCACTGGTAGAGTCTACGCAACTGGTCTTGACTCATACCATCTTCCTGCCCCACTCTCTGAGTGCTGGGTGTCTGCAGGACCCTGGCTATAGAAGGGAGGCAGTCACACCACCCATTTTTGGTTTCTATGTTTACAATGGAGAGCTTGACGTACTCACCTGATGTTGTCTGTACAGAAGGGGGACGGTGAACAAAGCAACCACTCCTACAGATACAGAGAGAGAAATGGGGGGGTGGTCAGGTTCTCCTGGCAGAGGGAAAGCTTCATTAAGGGCTTTTCCACTTGGCCCAAATTCCCAAAATAACGACTCTGAGACTCATTTGTTTGTTTGTTTGTTTGTTTTCGAGACAGGGTTTCTCTGTGTAGCCCTGGGTGTCCTGGAACTCACTCGGTAGACCAGGCTGGCCTCGAATTCAGAAATCCGCCTGCCTCTGCCTCCCACGTGCTGGGATTAAAGGTGTGCGCCACCACTACCCGGCTGAGACTTAATATTTCATAAATGAATGCCTATGCTATAAGCTTGGGCTTGTTCCCTGACTAGCCCCTATCTCACTTAACCCATTTATTCTATTCTATGAATGCCACATGGCATGGCTCGTTACCTCTTCTCAGTTTCACGGGACCCTCTACATCAGCGTTGTGGCAAACCTTGACTCTATTCCTCCCTGCCTGCCTGCCTGCCTGCCAGCAGAGCTTGAGCCTCCTATTTCCTGCCTAAGTAGGTGATTGACAGGCGATGCTTCCACACAGGGCACAAGTCTCTCTACCCTCCATGTGGAGCCATATTCCACTCCCCAGCCTCCTCACCCCTCCCAACCGCCCATTCACCCTCCCCCCCCCCGCCCCCCCCCCCCCCCCCCCCCGTGGCCTCAGCTTTCCCAGCTCACCTAGGATGACAAGAGTCAAGCCGTTGAAGATAGCTCCCACAAAGGTCAAGATGTAGAAGAGAAGAGCCAGCTGTGGGGTAAGGCTCCGTGTCAGAAAGACATGCAGACTGTTACCCCACCCCCACCATGGGCACAGAGGAGAGACTTGAGAGTCCCGGAGCAATCTCGGGGGTACCTTGAGAGAATCCACCAGGTCTTCTACTAGGAAGAAATGCCGTAGCTGTGTGGCTGTGGAGACCACGTGGGAGGCGATCTGCTGGGACAAACGTTCTGTCTGCTCCCGAGTCAGGGTCAGGTCCATGTCCAGGTAGGCCCTGATGAGATAAAGGAGGGTGGTTAATCCCAGCACTTGGGAGGCAGAGGCAGGCAGATTTCTGAGTTCGAGGCCAGCCTGGTCTACAGAGTGAGTTCCAGGTACGCCAGGACTACACAGAGAAACCCTGTCTCGAAAAACCAAAATTAATTAATTAATTAATTTAAATAAATAAATAAATAAAAAGGAGTGTGGTGTGGCGCTCTGCGTGGGTGGGGCTCAAACTTGGGCAAGTGGCTTTATAAGAACAGAACATTTGGTAGAAGACCAGAGTCTTCAAGTTTAAGATTAGGAAAGGGAGCCGAGGATTATCAAGGATAAAGGGAGAGATCAGGGTTTACGGGGTGGGGGGGGTGGGGGGGGCAGGGTTCAAGGTTAGAATGAAAATGGATGAGAGAGGGCAATGCATGAGCGTGAGCCGAGGTCAAGGGTCACGATGGGCAGACAGTCAGGTTGGGCTGGACAGGGCCAGGCATTCTCACTGGAAAGGGTTGGTGCCATCGCCCCGGTGCACCGCCTGCAGCACTTTGCGGTAAACCCTGAGAGAGATGGTGGCACAGAGACCCAGCAGGGCCAGGTGTGCAGCCACGGACACGATGCTAAAGTGCAGGAGGCAGAGGAGAGAGGCCATGAGGCCCGTGAAGACGGCTCCCGACGTCCTGGTGTTCTTCCAGTACAACAGATCTGCCACTGTGAGAAAGAAGGCAATGCTGGGATCCGTCCTGACCAGGCTCGCCCCCTTTCCCTTTGCTTTTTAGAGACAAGGTCTCCCTGAGAAGCTAAGACTGACATCAAACTATACAGTCCTGGCTGGTCTTGAACTCTTTGTTTGTTTGTTTTGTTTGTTTTTTTTCGAGACAGGGTTTCTCTGTGGAGCCCTGGCTGTCCTGGAACTCATTCTGTAGACCAGGCTGGCCTCGAACTCAGAAGTCTACCTTCCAAGTGCTGGGATTAAAGGCGTGCGCCACCACCGCCCGGCAAAACTAATAATTTTTGTTCTTTGTTATCATTCCTTTTCTGTGGCAGGTTTTAGCTTCTGTCTAAACTCCACCCCCACAGATCCCTGGCAGCAGCCAGGTATGCTCCTCCCCATGGTTACCTGGCAAAGGCCAGGTAGGCCTGGCCCTATAAAAGGGGCTGCTTGCCCCCTCCTCTCTCTTACCTCTTGCCTCTTCTCTCCCTTGCCTCTTGCCCCTTTGTTCCCACTCTCTCCCCATTCCCTTCCCCACCTCTCCACATGGCCAGCCTCTACTTCTCTACTCTCTCCTTCTCTCTGCCTTTCTCTGCCTCTGCTACCCTCTTAGCTCCCCTCCCCATGCCCTAAATAAACTCTATTCTATACTATACCAGTGTGTGTCTGGTCCCTCAGGGGGAAGGGATGCCTCGGCATGGGCCCGCCAAGGCACCCCCTTCCCCCACACCTCGCCAGAACATATTCTTATAGCTCTTTCTCTTTTAATGATCACAACAGCAGGGTCTTGCTGTCCCGGAACTTACAGCCATCCTCCTGCCTCTGCCTCCCAAGTGCTGGGATGATGACAGGGGCGTGCCACCATGCCTAGTTACCAAAGTCCTTGGTGTATGGTTAAAATCCCGATAGTCTGAATTGTAAACACAAACTACTGACCCTTCCCAGAGATGTCCCGTTCAATTCTCAAGCTGGGCCTGAGCTCCTGGTGGGGAACCTCCAGGCCTTAACGGTTCATCTTATTCACTTAAACCGCTACAGTCCTCCCAAGAAGCCACACCCATTTGAGTCTGAAACTTTGATTTCAGTATCCTTCCCTTTCCTTCTAGCTCCCTTCTTTACTGCTCTCAAAACCCGTTCAACTGGCCAGACACTCTGCTGTCTCTCCCACTTCTGTACCCTTTATATTTATTCTCTCAGACAACACTAAAGAGCAGTCGTCCTTTCCTAATGCGGGGGGCCCCCCTAGTCTGTCTCCCCAGACAGATACCAGTGGGTGGGGGAGGGGCCGGGTCGCCTGAGGCGGGGCTAAGTTTAGGCACGCGAGGGGGAGGGGACCTCCCGCAGCTGTGCTGGCACATCCAGCCCTGAATGACAGCTCCGTAGCCAGGACATGAGGCTGGGGGATGGGAGCCTCCCTGCTCCCGGGCCCCAAAGTTCTGGTTTGAACAGGGGACCCCCATGTTCCCTCAACCTCCTCCCGAGACGCCCCCTGATGTGCCGCCCCAGCTCCAATATCCCTCTCTGACAGATCCAAACACCCAGGAGGAAACCAAGCAATGCCTCTGATGGCTGGGAGGAAAGAACTAATCTGAACCCCTTTGCTCTGTTCCCGAACCCCAGCTCCAAGCCGTCCAACAAGCCCACCTTTACTCCCCATCTTGGCTCCGAGAGAGCGGTTGCGGACGCCCGGCTCCTGGGGATTTTGCCCACTTGAGAGGGACCCGAGGGAAAGAGCAGAGGGGAAGGGCCCCTTTGCAACCCAACCAATGGCTGGCCAGAGAGGTGGGGACAATTCCCAAATTGGACTTAGTAAACAGACATAGAGCTGTCTTTAACCAAGTGTTTGCGGTTCCTGGAGGCCCAGGCTTTTAAAAAGAAGGCCAAGTCTATTTACAAATGACCAAAGGATACAGTTAGGGGAAAGTGGAATGTTTTGTTTTGGGTTGCGATAAAGTCTTGCTGTGAGGCCCTGGAACTCACACCTGTCTCTTCAGAATGCTAGGATTAAATGTGTGTGGTTTTCAACATGCCTGGCTCAAGTAAAGGTTTTGTTTGCTTGTTTGCTTTGCTTTTTTATCCTTTAAAAAAAAAATGTTTTTTGGTGGGCTGGTGAGATGGCTCAGAGGTTAAAAACATTGGCTGCTCCTCCAGAGGTGCTGAGGTGCTAACCACATGTTAGCTCACTACCATCTGCACGTAGGTGTACATATAGACAGAGCACTCCTACATTTAAAAAAAAAAAAAAATTAGTGGCACATGCCTTTAATCCCAGTACTTGGGAGGCAGAGGCAGGCTGATTTCTGAGTTCAAGGCCAGCCTGGTCTACGAGTGAGTTACAGGACAGCCAGGGCTACACAGAGAAACCCTGTCTTGAAAAACCAAAAAAATAAGTAAATAAATAAGTTAGTAAATAAAAATTTTAAAAAGGTTCAAAAAGTAATTTTGTTTATTTATTTTTTATTTTTACTATTGTTTTGAGACAGAGTTTCTCTACACAGCCCTGACTGTCTTGGAACTCACTGTATAGATTTAGGCCTGCCTTAACCTCATTGAAATAACAACCAGCCTGCGTAAATGTTTTTGGTTTGGTTTTGTGTTTTTGTTTGTTTGTTTGTTTGTTTGTTTTGTTTTTTTAAAAACACAATGTCTTGTCCTGTGGTGGCATATACCTTTGATTCCAGTACTTGGGAGGCAGAGACAAGCAGATATCTGGGAGTTTGAGACCAGCCTGGTCTACCCAAAGGAATCCTATCATGAAATTAACTAACTAACTAACTAACTAACCTCACAGTGTCTCATGTTGTCCAGACCAGCCTTAAACTACCAATCCTCCTATCTCAGTCTACCCAAGTGCTAGGATTAAGTCCTAAGTCTGACCTTGACGTTCTGATCTGCCTGTCTCTGCCTCCCAAGTGCTGGGACTACAGATGTGCACCACCACCACCATGCTTGGCAAGAGGAAACTCATTTTCTATTTTATGGCTCTCCTTGTGAGTATGCCCACATGAGTGCAGGTGACAAGGGTGGCCAGAAGAGGGCGTCAGATCCCTAGAGCTGCAGTTGGGCGCAGCACTCTTGCCCTCTGGGAGAAGGTTAAGTGCTTTTAAGAGCAAATCCATCTCTTCAGCTCAAAGACTAAAGTTTTTGTAGAGGCCCTAGGAGTGAGGGGCAGGGTCACTGCATAAAAATACTTGCAGTGCAAACCTCCAGAACCCAGGTGGTCAGTGTCTGTAATCCCAACAACTCCTGCGATGAGATGAGAGGCTGAACCAGGAAGCAGAATGGCCTGGAGTAGCCAATGTAGCAACAGAAAGAAGAGAGACTCTCCTATGGATCTCTTTAGTTTGGGACCAGCCTAGTCTACAAGTGAGTTCCAGGACAGGCAGAGCAACATAGTGAGACCCTGTCTCAACACACCCCACCCCAACCCTTGCAAAAGAGAGACTCTGACTTTACAAGGTGAGGATGGACTCTCAAAAGTCCTTTGAGAGGCCAGAGACATGACTCAGTGTTCTTGCAGACCTGGTTCAAGCCAGGTGATATGGGTACCTGCCCACGCCTTTAGTCCCAGCACTCCAGAGACAGAGGCAGGTGGAACTCTGAGTCAAGGCCAGCCTGGTCACAGAGAGAATTCCAGGACAGCCAGGACTACACAGAGAAACTGTCTTGGAAGAAGAAGAAGAAGAAGAAGAAGAAGAAGAAGAAGAAGAAGAAGAAGAAGACGACAACCTCTGTTCAGTTTGCAGCACCACACCATAGGTCACAGCCATCCTAGCTCCAGTTACAGGGGATGTGACTCCCTCTTCTGACCTCCACGGGCACCAAGTATGCGCACAGTGCACACGTGCACACACAGGCAAAACATTTATACCCCTAAAATAAAATAAGTAAATCTAAATATTAAAAAATTAAAACTCACAGACTTGACATGATTTGCAAGTGCATGTATTTACACACACACACACACACACACACACACAC
>JADRCD010223099.1:14997-32588 GCA_019843815.1 Montemys delectorum
TTTTTTTTTTTTGAGACCGGGTCTCACTATATACCCTAAGCTAGACTTGAGCTTACTGTGTAGACTAGTTTGGCCTAACACTCACCAATATTCACCTGCTTCTGCCTCCCAAATATTGACATTAAAGGTGTATGCCACCATGCCAGGCCTCATAATTTAAAATATTTTATAAGTGCCATGGTCATATTCAGCTTCTAGATGGACTACTCTGAATGAAAATGGAGGATCCTTTTTTCTTTCTTTCTTTCTTTTTTTTTTTGACAGCACCCGATCTTGGTTTCCACAAGGACCCCTGATCTTGTGGGTGGGTAGGGACTTATATAGAGCCAATGGAAGCAGGGTCTGGGGGCTGCAGGTCTATAATGCCAACTGAAGCTGAGGCAGGTGGGTGGAGTTTGAGGCCAGCCTGGGCTTATTTCAAAATAAAAGCCGAACGGGATTGGAGATGTATGTATGTATCAGTGGTAGAGCTTGTGCCTAGAGTGCAGGAGGGCCTAGAGATAGTTACCAGTGTGAATGTGTGTTGGAGAGATTCCTCAAACCACACACTCAGGTAAAGGGAATTTTGGGGGACTCCCTTCCCACTGTTCTTGGGTCCTGTGCCAAGCTGGTCCTGTCACATTTAAGTGTAAATTTCTTCACCTCTGTCTAGTTGTACATGGTCCTCCGTAGCCAAACTCCTTTGCTCATAAACTGCTTACCTAGAAGGAGCGGCTCCAACGCGAATTCTGATTGGTCTGTGCTATCGAGGCACTGGGCCATGAGTGGCTCCTGTCCCAGCTGCCGCCAGTGCTCTTCTTCCTTGTTCAGCAGAGGCTCATCAGGACCGGAGTTTGAATCTTGAGATTTTTGTGGGGATGGGGTATGCACCTGGGGGGTCCCGGAGCTAGGGCTAAGTTGAGGAGTCAGGACCTCGAGTTGCAAGTGTAGAGACTGAGCAAGTCGGAGTTCCAGATTTGTCTCTGTTGTCATAAAGAGAGAACGCCCTGAGCTTTCTTTCTTCTCGGGTGTATCCTGGTTAGCCACACCCCCTCCGCACACCTCTGAGATCTCACCTTCTCCAGCCTCGCTGGCCTCCAATCCATCAGGCTCTTCATTTTCCAGTGGGGTGGAGCTGCTGGTGGCTGAATCCTCACCAGATCCCGCACTCCGGACAACCCAGCCAAGCTGGTCCAGTTGCAACCTCAGCTCCTCCAGCGGGCGCTCAGCTGGAGGCACGGTGTCAGGGTCACCGCGGCGCCCAGGCTCTGGGGACTGCCTCAGGCTAGGGATGCTCTCCAAGCTGTCACCTAGGCCGGGCTGTTGGGGTGGGTCCCGGGGTTCTGAGACCGAACGTCCCTGGGGCCGGGGACGACGAACAACTGAGTCCCTACGGCCCCCAGAGCCCACCACGCTGTCGAAGGCAATATAGGAAAAGGTCAGCTCCCTGGGGGTGCCCCAGTCCTGTGATGTGGTCTCCTCGTCGTCGTCCTCCGAGAATTCCCGGGCTGTGTGCAGCTCCCGAAAATCTGAGTCGTCATTCCCTCCTGCAGTGGGAGAACGGTTCTCAGCCTCTCCAAACCATCCAGTCGTGAAACCGTCTCTCTGTCTCTCTGTCTGTGTCTCTCTCTCCCTCCCTTTCACACACACACACACACACACACACACACACACACACACCACTCCGCTTACCTTCCGTGGAATCGGGGGTAGAAGAGGCTGTAGACGGAGCTTCTTCTGCAATGGGAAAGAAATGAGGATTCTAGAATTTAGAGGCTTAGGTGGTCTATTTCACAGACATGAGCTGTTGAGGCTCAGCAGGTGCATGCTGACAATCTTGTCTACCTGACAACTTTAGAGGCCCATGCAGTATGCACACGGGCTTACACATACTTACACACACACACACACACACACACACACACACGTAAGCACACAAAAAATTCTTTTTGTGGTTGAGGGGGGTGGGGTTTGAGATAGGATTTCTCTATGGAGCCTTGGCTATCCTAGAACTTACTTTGTAGACCAGGCTGGCCTCGAACTCCACCTGCCTCTGCCTCTGCCTCTTGAAGCTGGGATTAAAGGCGTGTGTCAGTCCCAGTGCCCAGCCTAAAATTTTTTTTTTTAATGATAGAAATGCACCAGTGCTGGAGGCCTGGATAGTTGGAATTTTAAGAAATCTTAAGCTATTTGAATGGTAGGGCCCTTTGCTTTCTGAATAGAGTGTAAAACAGTAAGGACATAAATGCCAGAAGCTCAGAGCTGCAGGCCTGATGATACAGATGTGCACTCCCAACTACTGGAGATTGAAATAGGAGGACCACAAGTTCAAGGCCTGCTTGGGCAATAGCAAGATTGTTTCAAAATAAAAAGCAAAAGAGGGCTGGGATGCTTGGGAGTGGATCACTTAACAAGCTTGCAGGGAGCTCTGGAGGCAGTCAGTCCATACAAACACAGTTGAGAGGAGAAAGGGGAGGAGGAGGGGGAGGAAAGGAAAAAAGGAAAAGAAGAGAGAAGCTGGAGAGGCAGTTTTCATTAAAAGCACCTGTTGCTCTTGCAGAGAACACGGGTTTGATTCCTAGCACCCACAGGGTGGCTCACAGCCACCTGTAGCCCTAGTTTTAAGTTCTCAACCTCTGAGTCTAAGGACCCTCTCACGGGGGTCCCCTAAGACCATCTGGATATCAGATATTTACATTATAACTCACAACAGTAGCAAAGTTAGAATTATAAAGGGGCCACGAGAATAATTTACAGTTGGGGGTCACCACAACATGAAGAACTATATTAAAGGACCACAGCATTAGGAAAGCTGAGAACCACTGTCAGGGATCAGTCAGGGATCAGGCGCCCTCTTCTGGTCTCAGTGGGCACTGCATGCATGTGGAGCACAGACATAAGATGAGGGCAAAACATGATACACATATAAAATAAAAGTGGAGAGATGGCTCTTCCAGAGGTCCTGAGTTCAATTCCCAGCACCCACATGGTGGCTCACAGCTATCTATACTGAGATCTGATGCCAACTTCTGGCATGCAGGTATACATGCAGAGTTCTACATAAATTACTCTTAAAAACAAATAAAATTAATTAATTAAACAGGAGAGGAAAAGGAGGACGGGAGGAATATAGATAAGCAGAGGGGTCTTAGAAGTTCTGAGCCAGGTTCAAGGATGTGGGTTCTCACGATACACAAATCCCCAGGTTTGATTCCCAGCATGTAATAGACAGGTGTGTTGGTGCATGCTTGTAAACCCAAATGAGAGATCGGTGGAGGCAGAAGGATCAGAATCTGAAGTTTAACTTCAGATTGCTACATAGACAGCATATACAATCCCAGCCCAACCTGGAGTACAGGAAGCATTATCTCAAAGTCTTCCAAGTAGGAGCCTTGGGAAGTTTCAGTTCATTCATTCATTCATTCACTCACTCACTCACTCACTCACTGAGCACATGTTATGTGGCAGGCACTGTTCTAGGTCCCAGAGGGCTACATTATGAACAAATGAGACAAAACTCCTGATTTCATAAAGTTATACTCTGTGGAAGAGTCCATAAAACATCGAGTCAAGTCGGGCAGTGGTGGCGCCCGCCTTTAATCCCAGCACTTGGGAGGCAGAGGCAGGCGGATTTCTGAGTTCGAGGCCAGCCTGGTCTACAGAGTGAGTTCCAGGACCGCCAGGGCTATACAGAGAAACCCTGTCTCGAAAAACCAAAAACAAAAAACAAAAACAAAAACAAACAAAAAAACATCGAGTCCAACAAGGTAAGGGAGATGAAGTTCCTCTTGACACAAAATAGTCTCCTAGGCTTTTCTGATGTTATCAGACTTCAGATGCCTTGGGTTCCGCCTTCCAGACAGAGGGGAAGGTCAGTGCAAAGTTCCTGGGCTAGGCACTGTGATTAGAACAGGAACAGAGGGGTGTGAAGGTGTGAGTGGAAGGGGGGCCGATTATAGATGAGGACGAAAGAGGTAGGGCTGGCTGGGGACAGGCCTGCAGGGTCTCCCCCTGGTGATTTCAGCTGAAGACAAGATCTTCGGACGCTGGGAGGAGGGGAATGAAACTAAAAATGTCCAAATCGCACATTCTCAGAACTTGGGCATCTGGATACCCAAGACGTGCAAGTGGCTAGATCTGCTAGCATCGGCATCCCCAGCTGTCAGAACTACCCTGTGTAGGAACGCACGGGTAAACACCAACTGCTAGAGCCGATGGCTTAGAGTGGAGCAAGATGATGACACAAGGGGCTTGGAACCAAGATGCCAGCCCCTCGAACTAGCTTACGGGCTCTGCACGCAAGACAGCTTCGACAGTCTTTGAAAATGGAAACCCTACCCCGTACCCCCGTCCCATTTCCTCACCTGGGCAACCAGAGGACTGAAGAGGAGTGGGACCTTCTGCAGGGTTACTACTGAGTGGAAAAGCCCGCTAAAGACTCAGTAGACTTGGAACCAACCCAGGGATAGCTGTTTTCTTAGGACAGGGGTCAGACATCCAGGGTGATATTAGGAGTGCCTTTTGGGCAGATCATGAGGGTGAGATGTAAAAATGGGTGCTGAGGGGAGTCAGATCCTTCTATTCCATCCTGACTCAACTCATCCTGGTCAGCTGAGGCCAGCACCAGGGCCGGGGACAGCTCCCCCACGCGTTTGCTCCTGCTCACACTGGGCGGGGCGACCCAATCCAGAGCCCTGCACGCTCCCCCAACCCGCGATCTCGATGACCCCCACCACCACCTCGACCCCACTGCACCGGGTCCTCCAGGTCAGGATGCCCCAGTTGCCTCCAAAGCGCGGGGGGAGGGGAAGGATTCCTTTGTCTCCTTCCCCGTTTCTCCGCTCTCCCTCGAGCCCGCGCGCGGAAGATGGAGACCCTAGGAGGATCCCACGCGGTTTTCTGTGCCCCACACTAGGCCGGAGCCTCTCCATACTCACTGCAGTGGGCGAAGACCGGCAGGACCTGCCCCATGGCCCCCCTCGGGCCTGCATCGGGACCCCCGCCCACTCCGGCCGCGCCGCCCTGGGCCTGGGGCCACGGGCGCTCATCTCCGCCGCGTCCACGACGCCGCCGCCATCCTCCCGGGCTGCTCCAGCAGCCGCCGCCGCCGCCGCCGCCGCCACCGCCGCCACCGCCGCCGCCCTCTGCTCCGCTCGGCGCGGGAGGGCGGGGCCGCGGAGGAGCAGGCACTGCAGCGCTGGGCCCGGGGCGGGGCCTAGAATTGAAGGTGGGGCTTGAGGGCATGGAGGGAGGGATCTCCGTTCTAATGGGCGGGGTCTGGGTTTGGCGGAGCGCAGCCTTTAGGGGAGTGGGGCGGGGCTTGAGCGGAGTGCGGAGCTGGAGAGCTTGCCCAGAATATGCATACGCGGATGTAAGGGTGTTGGGGCAGATTTAGGGATGGCACGGAGAGAGGGTGTCTGGGGAGAGTCTGAGGCTAGACTTGAAGATGGCGTGGAAAAAGGGGGTGAGGAAAAGTATTCAAACTTAAAACTTCTTTTCTTTTCTTTCTTTCTTTTCTTTTCTTTTCTTTTTTTTTTTTTTTTAAAAAAAAGGTTTACTTGCTTGTTTTATGTTTATGAGTACACTGTAGCTGTCTTCAGTCATACCAGAAGAGGGCATCAGATCCTATTACAGATGGTTGTGAGCCACCGTGTGGTTGCTGGGAATTGAACTCTGGACCTCTGCAAGAGCAGTCAGTGCTCTTAACCACTGAGCCATCTCTCCAGCCCCCAAAACTTATTTTCTTTAAAGATTTATTTATTTATTTATTTATTTATTTATTTATTTAATTTACCTATGTACAGTGTTCTGCCTGCATGGGCAGAAGAGGGCACCAGACCTCACTGTAGATGGTTGTGACCCACCATGTGATGTGGTTGCTGGGAATTGAACTCAGGGCCGCCTCTCCAGCCCTAACACTTATTTTTACAGTTCTTGATTTGCGGGTGGGTGGGTGGGTGTCCTGTGGAGCAGGTAAGCAGGTCACTCTGCGCCACTCACACGTCTACACCCAGGAAGCTTATTCTCAATCTTCAGAGAAGGAGTCTTGGGAAGTTTCCATTCATTCACCCTTTCAGTAATCATCTACTGAGCGTGTGTGTTCCGGTAAGACAGACACTGTTCTAGGCCCCAGAGGGATCTGCTATAAACAAGTCCGACAAAGCTCCTGTTCTACGCGGACTCTGCCACCCTGTCAACACCTCTTCTAGGTAGTCGTGGCCAGCACCAGGTCCCCGGATTCCCTCTTTCTGCCATTGTGGGTTTTGGGGATCGAACTCGGGTCTGAGCCTCCTTGCCCGATCCAAAGCACTCAAAACATTTAAGGCTTGAAGAGGAGCTTAGACACGGGTGGGGTTGAGGCAGCAGCGTAGAATGATGTAATAGATGGGGTCCAAGCTACAGATGTGGTCTGGAGAGAACAGGAAGGAGGCGAGAGGCAGGTGAGGTTGGTAAAATGACCATGAGCAGGAGATAGGACAGCTTTGGTTTTCAAGCTATTGTTGCTACAGTTAGGTTGGTTTCTGTTGCTGCTTTGCTTTATATTTTTAAGACAGAGCCTTATGCAGCCTAAAATGGCTTTGAACTCCTGATCCTCTTTCCTCTTCCTCCCAAGTGCTGGGATTACAGGCCTGTAATACCATGTCTGGCTTGGAGGTTTGACTAGAAAGCGCGCAAAAGGCAGAAGCAGGAAGATCAAGGAGTTCAAGGCCAGCCTCAGCTACAATAGTGTTTAAGTCCAGCCTGGGCTACATGAGGATCTGTCTCAAACAAACCAAAACCAAACCAAAGGGCTTGGGAGGTGGCGCTTGGCCCACGCACATGGTATAGCTTTCATGTAGGCAATCTACAGTCACGAGGGGATCCCTCAGTCGAAGACATGGGCTCTAGAGTTCAAGTCTCTGACGCATAGCTTCCTTCTTCTGTAATTCGGTTTCTTCTTTTCTAAGTTGGTCACATGAAAGCCAGGCGTGGGGGTCGAGAGTTACTGGGTGGTTAAAAGCACTCGGGTTACAGAGAACCTGGGCTCAATTTCCAGCACCTACATGGCAGCTCACAACTGTTTTGCAACTCAAGTCCCAGGAGATCTGACAGCCCTTTCTGACCTCCAAGGACACCAAGCACACATATGGCACGTATACATGAAGGCGAAACACCTATACACATAAAATAAATGAATCTAAAAATTAACTACAAGAAAAAAAAAAAAAGCCAGCTATGGTGGAGAGCCAGATCTCTGAGTTTGAGAGCCTGGTTTACATAGAGATTTCCAAGCCAGCCAAGGCGACATAGTGAGACCCTGTCTCAAAACCCGATAATAACAACAACAACATTATTATTATCCATGTAAAATAGTATGTGTGAGTGGCCTATGATAGAGCTCAGTGGGTAAAGGCAATTGCTGCCAAACCCGAGGATCTGAGTTCAAGCCCCAGCCCTAGAATAGGAGAACTGACTCTCACAAATTGCCCTCCGATCTCCACATACATTAAATGAGTGTAATAAACTTTTAAATAATGTGTTATACTTGTAAAAAGGATCGCAAATAACTTGCTTTTATTCCCCAAGCTCAACCGGTGCCTGACCCAGAAAGTGTGGAGAAAGAAAAAAAAAAAACATGAATATACCTCTTAGTGACCCGACTTCAGGCCAGGTCAAGGGATAGGAAAGAGATTTACTTGGTTTAAAGTCTCACAGAAAAGAGATTAGGGGAGGTGGGGACAGTGAGGGAACCTTGCTGATCTCCCCGCCAGAGGATGGCGGCCTTTGCCCGCCTGCTGGAGCGACTAGGATGGACCGCTCGAGCTCAGGAGGTGGCGGAGCAAGAGGTGGAGGAGGAGTGCAGCGTCCCTGGCTCGTCTGGGAGTCTCCTGGCTGCGCCCCGGTGCTGGCAGAGGCTACACGGGGGGGCGGCGGCTGCATCTGGCCTGCGCTTCGGGGCGAGTGCCGTGCAGGGCTGGCGCGCACGCATGGAGGACGCGCACTGCGCTCGGCTGGCTTTGCCGGGGCTGCCATCAGGATGGGCGTTTTTCGCCGTCCTGGATGGCCATGGTGGAGCGCGAGCCGCGCGATTCGGAGCGAGCCACCTCCCAGGTCACGTGCTGGGGGAACTAGGTCCTGCGCCTCGGGAGCCGGACGGTGTGCGCCAGGCTCTCCGTAGCGCCTTCCTCCAAGCAGACGCGCAGCTGAGCGCGCTCTGGCCCCGCGGCGACCCCGGTGGCTCGACGGCTGTGGTTTTGCTTGTGTCCCCGCGATTCCTCTACCTGGCGCACTGCGGGGACTCGCGCGCGCTCCTGAGCCGCTCGGGCTCGGTGGCCTTCTGCACCGAGGACCACCGTCCCCACCGGCCTCGGGAACGCGAGCGCATCCACGACGCCGGTGGCACAGTCCGTCGCCGGCGCGTGGAGGGCTCCCTGGCCGTGTCGCGAGCCCTAGGTGACTTCGCCTACAAGCAGGCACCGGGGAGGCCTCCTGAGCTGCAGCTCGTGTCCGCTGAGCCCGAGGTGGCCGCGCTGGCGCGTCAGGATGAGGACGAGTTCGTTCTCCTGGCTTCTGATGGAGTGTGGGACGCTCTGTCCGGTGCTGATCTGGCGGGGCTAGTGTCATCACGCCTGCGTTTGGGCCTGGACCTGGAGCTACTCTGTGCGCAGCTGTTGGACACATGTTTGTGCAAGGTCCTGGGGCCACTGCATTTGGGAAGGAGGGGCTTCATTCATAAAGGGTGGGGCTGAGCTAGAGGGTGTGAGTAACTTGGGCACTTCTTGGGCAGAGCAAAAAGGATGCTTTCAACTATGGTGGAGACTAGAACTGGCAGATAGGTAAGTGGGAGGGGCATGGCCTGGAGGAATGGGATTTGTGCTAGGACTTCAGGCTAGTCCCGGAGTGTGTCTGAAGCAGGAAGAGTCCTAAAACAGGAAGAATTTAAAAAGATTTGGCTGTCTATCTTATTTAAATTGTATTATGTTTTAATGTAGTGTGTGTGTGTGTGTGTGTGTGTGTGTGTGTGTGTGTGTTTACCACATCATGTATGTGTAGCTCAGAGGACATCTTATGGACATCAATTCTCTCCTTCCATCAATGAGTCCCAGGGACCTAGCTCAGGTTGTCAAGCTTGGTGTCAGGCAGGTGTCTTTACCCATGAGCCATATTGCTGGGCTGTGTCTATTTGCCGTTAATACAGCTTGGTGGCTAGGATCGGCCAAAGGACATGGTCCCGAGAGATGGGGACCAAGTGGGAGAGAGCTTGGATCAGATGGGCTTGGCAAGGGAGACTCCCAACCCCAGGATTGCTGAGAAGCCAAGCCATGCCCTCAAAGGCTTGGAATCCTAGGATGGAGGATCTACCCCTCCCACCAGGGTCTTTTTTCCTTCACTTTATCCAGGGAAGTCTGGATAACATGACCTGCATGGTGGTCTGCTTCCCTGGGGCTCCCAGGCCTTGTGAGGAGGCAATCAGCAAGGAGATCGCTTTAGACGAAGCCCTGAGCCACAAAGTTGCTGGTGAGCAGGTCAATGGTCAGTGGGAGAGGTGGTTGGCTAGTGTGGGCTCTCTGCTCACCTCCTCCTCCTCCTCAGAGCTGTATGCCTCTGCTCAGGAACCTCCATGCCTAAACACGGTTTTCAGGATCCTGGCCTCAGAGGACATCCCCGGCTTGCCTCCTGGAGGAGGGCTACACAGCAAGTGAGCAGGGGCGAGGTAGGGTGGGGCAGGAAGACGACAGGACCAGGTCTCCTGAAGGCTTCCCTTTGCTCTCTAGGGCCACTGTCATTGCCGAAGCTTACTCTAAACTGCATCAGACCCCGGGGGAATGTTAAGAGGTAAGGCAAGAGATGGCTCAGTGGTTAAGAGCATCTATTGCTCGAGTAGAGGACTCAGGTTTACTTCCCAGAATCCATATGGCTGATAACTCTAGTCCCCAGGGATCTACCATCCTCATCTGGTCTCTGCACACATGTAGTGTACGTATACATACTTGCAAGCAAGACACCCATACACTTAATTTTTTTTTTTTCTTTTTGAGACAGGGTTTCTCTGTATAGCCCTGGCTGTCCTGGAACTCACTCTATAGACCAGGCTGGCCTCGAACTCAGAAATCCGCCTGCCTCTGTCTCTCAAGTGCTGGGATTAAAGGCGTGCGCCACCACCACCCGGCCACACTTAATAATTTTTAATTAAATTTAAAAAGAAAGAAAAACCAGGGAGCTGGAGAAATGGCTCAGTGGTCAAGAGCCCTGACTGCCCTTCTGTAGTGGAATCTGAAGCTCTCTTCTGTCATGCCTGAAGACAGCAACAGTGCACTCACACACACACAATAAATAAATCTTTAAAAATAAAAAATAAAAACCAAAAATTAAATAAAGGAAACAGAAGGGAGGTTTTCAGAAGACTGACGTGGGTTGCTTCTCTCTCCCCCACGTTTTGTGTTTCAGAAAAGGTGAGATGGGGCAGAAGCCATCGGCATCCACTCAAGCCTTGAACTCAGGCCTGACGGCTGCTGTCCTCAGGGGAAATCTGTGCTGCTCTACCAGGAGAGTCAGGGGAAGGAAGACCAGTTGAGGAGGAACCTAGACTCTTCGTTTCCTCTTCTGCTTCTCCTTCATCAGTCTCATGATGGGGAATTCCACCATCTCCCAACAGCAGAAAACCCAACCAACCCCCCCTTCTTTTCTCCCCCTTAATATTTAAAGCCAAACAGATCTCAAGTGATCAGCATGTAACAGCCTTTCTATTTTTTTTTAAACCTATGCTACAAGGAGGTAGTGATAGATGTGATTATGGAATTTTAGTTAATAAAGTAACTCCAAATGCATTCCCTTTCTTTGTTGTTGTTGTCGTTGTTGTTGTTGTTGTTGTTGATCTTGAGTGTATATGTGTGCGCAGAGCATATGCTGTGGCTTACATGTTAAAGCTGGAGGACAACACTCAATAGATTGTTGTAGAGATTGAACTCTGGTTCTGAGGATTGGCAGCAAGCTCCATTACCTGCTGCGCCATATTGTTGGGCCAGGGTTTCTTTTCTTCTTTTCTTTTTTTCTTTTTTTCCCCTCTGTGCTTCCTATTTATTTATTTATTTATTTATTTATATGTATATGAATGTTTTGTCTTTATCCACACGCATTGCATGTGCGCCAGGTGCCTGCACAGGCCAGAAGAGGGCATCAGATCCCTTTATACTGAACTAAACGAGAGCTGTGAACTGCTTCCCAGATGCTAGGAACCGAACCAAATTCCTCTGCAAGAGTCACAACTTCTCTTAAATGCTGAGCCATCTCTCTCCGGAGCACCCTTAGTTTTTGTTTTGATCACGGAGTCCGGGAAGGTATTGAAATGGGAACCCTCTTGCCTCCACCTCTCATGGGCTGAGATCACAGGCATGTGTCACTTCATCTGGGTCCATAAGAACGTTTTTTCCATAAAAAGGGCTTTGTTGCTCCGGATAGTAAGGTACTAGCTTGTGAGTCCAACACATCTGGGATTGAGAAAAAGATGATCAGTGACCAGGATTTGAATAGTCCCCCCCCCCCCCAAAAAAAAAAATCAGGGCTGGAAAAGCTCACCGGTTAAGAGTGCTTGCTGCAGAATCATAAGGATCTGAGTTCAAATCCATGCAGGGAGACATCCTGCAAATGCCTAGAGTCCCAGCTGCAAGGGATCGGATACCCTCCCTGGCCTCCACAAGTGTGCTGGCGCATGCACCAACACTCACGCCTGTACACACACTCCATTAATTGGTTAAATTAGAAATTAGTTGTCCTGGGCATGGTGGCCCATGCCTTTGATACCAGACTCAGGACGCAGAGGCAAGTAGATCTCTGTGATTTCAAGGCCACCCTAGTCTACATAAGTTCCAGCACAGCCAGGGCTACGTAGAGACAAAACAAAACAAAAGAGCCGATTTGCACATTCCCTGGTCAGCAAATGTGCAGGGAGGCACTGCCCCGTTACCAGGCCCTCTTCACGGCTGTGAGCCAGCTCAGCCCACTGAGATCAGGGAGGCCCAGTGCAGATGACAGCCGTGTTTGAGGAGACAACAAACAAGGGGAGTAGTAAATAATGATGTCATAGGAAAAAATACAGGGGAGAAAAGGGGAAGAAAACGAGCAAGGAGGTTCACTTGACGTTGATTTTTTTTTTTTTTTTTCAAAATCTTGGATTGAGTAGATGGCTCAGCAGGTGCCCCAAAGACTGACAAACTGAGTCTGATGATCTGGGACCCACATGGTGGGCATCAGAGGACAACTTTCGGGAGCTGATTCTGTCCTTCCACCATGTTGGTCCAAGGAATTGGATTCATATCCTTAGGCTCTGGAGCAAGTGTCTTTACCCACTGAGACACCTCTGTGGTCCTGCTTTTGTATTTTAAAAGTGTTGTAAGGAGACAGGGCGGTGGTGGCGCACGCCTTTAATCCCAGCACTTGGGAGGCAGAGGCAGGAGGATTTCTGAGTTCGAGGCCAGCCTGGCCTACAGAGTGAGTTCCAGGACAGCCAGGGCTACACAGAGAAACCCTGTCTCGAAAAACAAAACAAAACAAAACAAAACAACAAAAAAAAAGTGTTGTAAGGAAAAAGATGTGCCAGGAAGTGGTGGCAAGTACCTTTGATAGCAGCACTTGAGAGTTGGAATTGGGGGCAGAGGCAGAGGCAGGAGGATTTATGTGAGTTTGAGGCCAGCCTGGTCTATAGAGCAAGTTCTAGGATCCAGAACTACACAGAAACAGAGAGAGAGAGAGAGAGAGAGAAAGAGAGAGAGAGAGAGAGAGAGAGAGAGAGAGAGAGAGAGAGAGAGATTCATTGGCTCATTGGGCCGAGTATGTATCTGAGTGGAGCAGTCTTGTCTAGTGTGCAAGCCCTGTGCACACAAACACACACACACACAGAAATACAAATGACTATGCTTAAAGTATTTGCACTGGGACTTTCTTTCTTTCTTTTTCCCTGGTTTTTGAGACAGGGTTTTTCTGTGTAGCCCTGGTTGTCCTAGAACTCACTCTGCAGACCAGGCTGGCCTCGAACTTTGAACTCAGAAATCCACCTACCTCTGCCTCCCAAGTGCTGGGATCAAAGGCGTTCGCCACCACTGCCCGACTTTTTTGTTTTGTTTTGTTTTTCGAGACAGGGTTTCTCTGTATAGCCTTGGCTGTCCTGGAACTCACAAAAATTTCTTTCTTTATTTTATGTATGTGAGTGCACTGTCCATGTCTTCAGACATACCAGAAGAGGGCATCAGATCCCAATGCAAATGGCCGTGAGCCACCATGTGGTTGCTAGGAATTGTACTCAGGACCTCTGGAAGATCAGTCCATGCTCTCAACCGCTGAGCCATCTCTCCAGCCCCCACTGGGACTTTCTATGTGTGTGTCCATGTTTATGTGCATATGTGCACAGGCGTACAGGTGCCCCTGTGTGCACAAGTATATGGTGGAAGTTCGAGGTGGGCTTCAGGAACATTTTCCTTCATTGTTCTTTGCCTTATTCTTAGGGACAGGAGCTCAGCAGACCTGGAGCTCAGCGATTCAGACGGCCACTGAAGCACAGCAATCTGCCACGCCCCACTGCTTCCAGTGCCGGTTAGGTTAAGAGATGTGTTTTTATATGGGCGCTGGGAACCCCATACCCAGTCCTGATGATCATAGAACATGCTCATCACAGTCTGAAGCCATCTACCCAGCCTTCCTAAATGAGACTTTTATAGAAAAAAAAAAATTGCTAGCTCTCTCTTTAGGGAAGGCAGTATGGAGCTTCACTCTTCCCATTTCACAGATGGGCAAACAGAGGGAAAACATGGAGGCGAAGCTCACACGAAGTGCCGTTCTCCTTTAGTTGGATAATTGTTGTTCTAGCTTGACCTTGTTGAGAACCCAGAAGCTGATAAAAATCTGAGCTTGTTCCAGTGCGCCCAGAGCCTGGGGGGCTCAGAGAATCAGAGCCTAGGCCAGAGGTTTCCAACCTGTGGGTTGTGATTTCTCAGAGGATCAGAGGACCCTTCTACAGAGGTCACTTGAGACCATCAGAAACCACAGATTTTTTTTTTTTATGTGTATGAGTACACTGTAGATGTACAGATGGACATGAATCATCATGTGTGTGGTTGAGGTTGCTGGGAGGCCGGACTCGCTCCGGGTGTAATTCACTGTAGCTGTCTTCAGACACACCAGACGAGGGCGTCAGATCTCATTACGAGTGGTTGTGAGCCACCATGTGGTTGCTGGGATCTGAACTCAGGACCTTCAGAAGAGCAGTCAGTGCTCTTACCTGGTGAGCCATCTCGCCAGCCTGAAACCACAGATATTTACATCACAATTCATAACAGTAGCAACATTACAGTTATGAAGTGGTAACGAAAATTGTTTTATGGTTGGGGGTCACCACAACATGAGGAACTGTATGAAAGGGTCGGGGCATTAGGAAGGTTGGCAACCACTGTCTTAGATGGATGCATGTGTGGAGGTAGATTACCCAAGGTTTTGTTTTGCTGCTTTTACTGTTTGTTTTTCAGGCAGGGTCCCACTGTGTGGCCCTGGCTGACTTGGATTTCACTGTGTAGACCAGGCTGGCTGACCTGGAACTCATTGTCTATAGTCAAGGCTGGCCTCTGATTCACTGAGACCTACTTTTACGACTACCTTCTGAGTGCTAGGGTTAAAGATGTTGTGCTACCACATCTGGCCCATTTGTGGTTTTAATTTTAAAAAGATTTACTTGTATTATTTTAAATTATATGTGTGTGGAGGTGGTGGGCATGCCCATATGAATGTAAACCCTATAATTACAGACAGCTATTAGCCCTGTGAGTGTTGAGAATTGAACTTGGGTCCTCTGCAAAGTAGCAAGTTTAGTTTTTGTTTTTTTTTTTTTAACTGCTGCCCCATCTCCACAGGCCGTTTGTTTTCTTAAATATATAACCTCAGATGACATTGAAGTCACCCTGTAGCCTAGGTTGGCCTCAAACTCGTGATCTTCTTGCCTCAGCCTTCTGGTTTGAGGCAGGACAACTGGTGTACTAGATTTTTCAGAGCAGAATTAAGAGGTGGTGGTGCACGCCTTTAATCCCAGCATTTGGGAGGCAGAGGCAGGCAGATTTCTGAGTTCTAGGCCAGCCTGGTCTACAGAGTGAGTTCCAGGACAGCCAGGGCTACACAGAGAAACCCTGACTCGAAAAAAACAAAAACAAAAAAAAAAAACAAAACAAAAAAACAGAGTTTTGGCCTGAAGGATGAGGTTCTTGCACGTGAAGGCCAACAGGGAGCCAGCATAGCATCCAGGAAATGGACTGGCCAAAGGCCACGTGGACTGATTCTCTGCGAGTTTTCGGGGAAGGGGAGACACCCAAATAAGCTAAACTCATTCCCTGTCTCTGTGCCTCAGTTTCTCTATCTGTAAATCAAGAAAGGCCGTTTTCTTAAGAGTTACCGCCTTTCATCTGGCCAGGTAGAGCTCTACGGGAGGGGCGTGTCCGCACGATGATGTAACTCTGGGCGGGGCCTTTGGGTCCCACTGCGGAAGCCTCGGAGGGTGGCGGGACTCGACTCAGCCCCGACGTGTTGGCGGGCAAGGGGATCTAGGGAGGGTCTCCGGGCTGCTGAGCCTGCTGGTTCGTTAGGACGAGCCTACTATCCTCCGTGGGCAAAACTAAGCCGTAGCTGGGCACGCGTGGGGAGCCGACCGGGGTCCCACCACCGACCCTTCGCTCCTGGTCTATCCCCCACCTTCACCCCCGCCCCCACCCCAGCCGCGACCGGGCGGCGGTGAGTCAGCGGCCCGCCGCGCCCCCTCGCTCACTTCCTCCACACCTTCCCCGGGAGGGTGGGGGGCGGCGAGGGGTGGGGTTCGGCCTGAGAAGCGAGATCTGGGGCACAGGGGAAGTGCGGAAGTGTTACTTAAAGGTGGAAATTGATGAGATCCCTTGCTTAACCAGGGGGACCTCCGCCAACCCCCCCCAAAATTGAGAAGTCCACGGAGCGAGTTGGAGCGGAGAAGCTGCACCCCCAGATCTCTACTAAAGAATTCGATAGTGGAGAGAGCTAGCGATCAAAGAAAGGCCCCTTCTCTTCGATCAAGCTTCCCCCTCCAACTCGGGAGTGAGGCCCAGGGTGCACCCCCACGCCACAAGACTGGGGAAAGAGGAGTTCAATTGCGGAAGCCCAAGGTTCCGCGTTGCCTTTTAAACGCTCTCCATCCCCCGCCAGGAGGCGTCCACGGCCCCTTTAAGGCGCAGGGCATTGTGGGTGTGGGGAGTGGAATTTTGGAACGAAATGTAGCAAAGAGAGTACAGTAGTAAGAGTAACCGCGTAGGTGCTGCCGGCCGGGGGGGTGCGCCGGCCAGGATCGGACGCTGCACCCCGCTTCCCATCGCAGGGGATCCCAGCACACCGGAGGGAGGAGGCGCCTGAGGACCCGCCCCGGCCCGGTCCACGTTCTCCCCAGGAAGCTGGACTCTATGGGGCGGGACCCCGAGAGAGACTGAACAGAACCTGGAGCCAGCCCCGCACCCCTGCACTTCCAATCAGGGGCGCCCCGGGAGCACTCCCCGTGGGCGCGCCGCCCGCCCTCCGCGCAGCCATGAGGTGAGCCCCGAACCCTCCAGCCGGGTCCCAGCCGGGAGCCGGCTCCGCGCCCCGCCTTTGTCCCCCTCCCCCTCCCCAGCTCATTCGGGGCTGGATTTAGGGGACACAGAGCTTTGGGCGTCCCAGATCTGGGCCGATGCCTCCTGGAGCGACCTCTAAATATCGACACCCCGTTTCTCCACACTAGTCCCTGAAGGCTTGGGGCGGTGCCGGCTGAGGTTCTCTTGATGGCTTGCTTTCAGGTTTAGGGGCGCTTTTGGGACTCAGAATTTGAAGACTTTTTTTGGGGGGGAGCACCTCCGAGTTCGTAGATAGGCAGGACCTCGCAAGGATGATCTCGTATAAGCGGGCTCAGAGTTACCGCCCCCAAACTCAAAACCAGGTGGGAGGCTGGCTTGAGAACCCGAGCCCTGAAACTCTTGAGTCTCGGGTTGCGGTCTTCGGACCCTTTCGTCTGGGGCACTGGATGAGAGTCCCAGAGTGGAGCCGCGCTCCATAACTTTGGGGGTACTTCTTGATGTCCCTAAATTTGGTGAACACTGAGGTTCTCCCGCGGAGGGGGGTCTTGGGAATCCGGCCCGCGGGACCTAGAGGGGCTGGATGGGACTCTTCTCCCCTTAGGCATTCAGGCTAGGACCTAGGGCCCTGGAGCACTCCAGGCCCAGGGCGGCTCCTGTACCCCCGGGCTAGAGGACGGTTCTGGTCCCCCCCCCCACCTGGTGGCCGGGGAGGGAGGGGGCGCGGCAGCTGGGGGAGGGGGGGGCCTTTGTCTTCCTGACTCACCTGTCGAGACAGCTGGTGTGGGGGGCGGGCCCCCGAGTGAGCGCTGTGGCCAGCTGCTTCCCCCACACCGCGGCCCCTCCCCCTCGGCTCAATGTCGCCGGGTGTCACCCCCTTCCCCAAGCCCTGGGATTGGAGGAGGAGGGGGTGCTGGATAGCGTCAAGGTCAAAGCCTTCTCCCTCAGGGACCCAGGCTTACTAGCTTCTTCCAGCTCTGTCCTCAGGAATTCAGTCCTGTGGGTGAGGGGGACCCAGGGATTTTTTTTTTT
>JADRCD010223100.1:0-14488 GCA_019843815.1 Montemys delectorum
ATTGAAGATATTCTCCCGGCTTGTGAAGTTATTTCGGGAGCTGCTTGGAATTTTAGGATGAAGGCCCTACCTGGAGAGAGCAGGCCATTGAGATGGGTTCTTGAACCAATCTTGTCCTTTGTATCTGTCTTTGATCCCTGGCTGCCATAAAATGAGTAACCACGCTCTCCCCACTAGGTTTCCCTGCCTCCCTAGCCAGCTACCCAAAGACTGATATCTGTGAACTGTAAGCCAAAAGAAATCCTTCCTCCTTTCAAACAGCTTCTCTCAAGTATGTGTCAAGGCGACAAAAAGGTCTGACCAGGAAACGACTTCTCAAGCTCACATTCATAGACACATCGTGGCAGACATTATTTCCTAGTAGGTGGGAATCCTTTCTTTAAAAAAAAAAGTCCAAGTACATTACCAATAAGCATTTCATTTGGGCATAAACATTACAAAAAGACAGAAAAGCCTCAGAGTTAAGACGCTGGTTAACCCTATCCATCCTATCAGATCATCATGGACTAAGGCTAGACTTGAATATCAACAAAAACAACAGAAAACTCACATGCTCATGGAAAGTGAACAACTCTCTACTCAATGATTACTTGGTAACTGAAGAAATAAAGAAAGACATTAAAGGCTTCTTGGAATTCAATGAAAATGATGACACAGCATACTCAAACTATAAGGACACTATGAAAGTTGTGCTAAGAGGCAAATCCATAGCATTAAGTGCCTTTGTAAAGAAATAGAGATCCTACACTAGCAACTTAACAGCACACCTGAAAGCCCTAGAAGTAAAGAAGCAAATGCACGCATGAGAACTAGATGGCAGCAAATAGTCAAACTCAGGGCCAAAATCAACCAAATGGAAACAGAGAATGATATGAAGAATCAACAAAAGCAAAAGCTGGTTTTTGGAGAAAAATCAACAAGATAGACGAACTCCTAGTCAGTCTAACTAATGGCACAGAGACAGTATCCAAATTAACAAAATCAGAAAAGAAAGTAGAGACATAAGAGATTCCGAGGAAATTAAAAAAAAATCATCAGATCCTACCACAAAAGCCTATCCTCAACAAAACTGGAAAGTCTAGATGAAATGGATGATATTCTAGACAGATACCACACATCAAAGCCTAATGAAGTGCAAGTAGTCAACTATCTAAACAGGTCCACATCCCCGAAAGACAGAAGTCATTAAAAACATCCCAACTAAAAAACGCCCAGGGTCAACTGGCTTTAGTGTGACTTCTACCAGACCTTCAAAAAAAAGCTAATACCAATACTCCTCAAACTATTCTATGAAATTGAAACAGAAGAAACACTACCTAATTCATTCTATAAAGCCACTATTACTCTGGTACATAAACCACACAAAGACCCCAAAAAGAAAGAGAACTTCAGGCCAGTTTTGCCTATGAATATCAATGTAAAAATACTCAATAAAATTCCAGGAAACCAAACTAGAACACATCAGAACCATCATTCACCACGATCAAGTAGACTTCATCCCAGGGATGGATGGATGTTTCAATATATGAAAATCCAATAACATAATCCACTTTATAAACAATATCAAAGAAAAAGATCATATGATTATCTAATTAGATGCTGAAAAAGCCTTTAACAAAATACAACACCACTTCATGGTAAAAGTATTGGAGATATCAGGAATTCAAGGCCCTTACCTAAACATAATAAAAGCAAAAGACAGCAAACCAACAGCCAATATCAAATTAAATGGAGAGATAAATGAAGCAGTCCCATTAAGATCAGGGACAAGACAAGGCTTTCCACTGTTCCAATATCTTTCAGTCTTTTGAAATTTTCTTTGACGCCTTTTTTCAAACACTTGATGCTTTTGTCAAATTGTTCACTTGCTTTTTTAGAGTTACTCTAATATATATTATGTGAGGCTGACGTGGGGTGTGTTGTCTCTCTGCTTTGTTCTCAGTTCCTTTGTTATTTGAAGTTACTGATTTATTTATTTATTTATTTATTTATTTATTTATTTATTTCAGTTAATCCAGTATGCAACAACCTTGCTGAAAGTGTTTATCAGCTCTGGGAGCTGAAAGTGTTTATCAGCCTTTTGGATGTTTTTGTTCACTTACGCATCCTATCCTATCATCTGAGAATAAAGACAGTCCGACTTCTTCCTTTCTGATTTATATTCTCTTGACTTTTCTCGGTTGCTTTATTGCTTTGGCTAACGTTCAGCTACTATATTGAATAGATATGGAAAGAATGGGCAGCCTTGTCTCGTTCCTGATTTACTGGACCTAATTTGAGTTTTTCTCCATTTAATTTAACTTTGGCTATAGGCTTGCTGTAAATTGTCGTTATCATGTTTTGATATGCCCCTTGTATCCTACATCACACCAAGCATTTTATGATAAAGTGGTCTTGGATATTGTAAAAAAAAAAAAAAAGGAAGACTTCAATTTCCTGTCCATGACTTTGACTCTGTCCTACTTGTGAATTTGATCTCCACCACTAAACTCAAGGGTCTTTTTTTATTATTCCTGAGCTCTCCTCTTTAATGGATATTAAGTTTTTGGACTAGCCTGGCTAAAGTTTTTGATTAATTTTCTTCGGCTGTTCGAAGGGATCTAAGACATCGGTGTGAGCCTCAACTTCGCAATAGGACTATAGCCACAGAAGTGCTCTGAGATCCGTCCGACATTCACGTATGTCAGAGAAAAACGCTTACCTTTTCACCTTGTAAACCAGGGGGGCCCACCAACCCCAAAAGACCTGGGTCACCCTGTAAACAAAACAGAGATGTTTAACACCATGAAAGAAAACAGGACATTGAAGTTTTAATACAGAACAGCAAGCCCTCTGTGCATAAACTTCTAGTAAGCTCCTCTCAGACCTTCCTAACGTTTTTTTCTTATTTTTTTCCAGCATCCCTCCACTGCCAACCCTAGGGCTGACTTCTATCCATCTAGGGGAGGACTGATCCCAAGGAATAGAGGGACAAGAGTCCTTTGTTGGCTTTTTATTTCATTGCCTGCAACAAATCTGTTGCAATGTCAAGAGGGAGAATCAGATTTAATATAAATGCATTTCTAAAAGACTAGATTTAAATTATTTTATTGTGTCATTTTACCTCCCTCTCTCTATTCGATGGGTGATGCAGCCCTGCAATCTTACTTGCTCTGGAAAGTTGGGTTGAGGGATTGCAAGTTCATGTTGTGCCTGGGCTGCAGAGTGGGTTCCAGGGCAACTTAATGAGACACTACCCCTCCATTAAAATCAGGGCCGAAGAGCTCTGGGAGGGCAGCTCGGTGGGTAAAATGCTTGCTGCACATGTATGGGGACCTGACTGAACTAGGTTCAGTCGGACACCTCTGTCACCCAGGGCTCTGCTGGCAGGATGGGAAGCAGAGATCAGAGAGTCCCTGGAAGCCTGTGGATCAGCTAGCCTGGCTTATACAGTGGGAAACAGCAAAGTGGCCCTGGCTTCAACAACGTGGAAGGCAAAGACCAACAGTCAAGGTTGTTGTCTGACTTTCACACATGTGCTGTGACATGTGAATGCCTCTGCCCCCCCCCAACGATACGCATACACACATGGTGTACATACACACTCACACATACATGCACACAAACAGGGGATACATACACACATATACACACATGGTATATACACACGTACCATACACATTTGTACACAAACATACATATAGTATACATACACACATGATATACATATATACACAGTATACAAACATATACAATATACATGCACACAAACATGGGATATATACACACATGCACACACACAGTATACATATACACACACCATACACATGCACACACATTATACACACACCATACATATACAGTATACAGACACACACATGGTATACATACAGACATATAAACCGAAAGAAGAGTGCTACACACATAGTTCAGTAGACAGCCTCGGTCTGTCATGCTTAAGGCCTGGTAGTCTTTACACGGAAAAAGACAAAAGGCAGAGAAACACATCTATTCAAAACTTGGGATTCACTTAAAGCTCAATGGAAGTGCGGCATTAAATTTTTACATCAAACCACATTTTTTTTATATACACTATTAAGCACAGTTAGTGCATGAGTAAGTCAAAATACTTCAAATGGAGACATTATTCAAGTTTCCACTCCCGTACTGAGACACCCTATACTTTGTACAAAAAAACAACAAAACAAAACAAAACAAAACAAAAAAAAAAAAACCCAACAACAACTCAAATCACAGAGAAAGATAAAACCAAGCACTTGATATGAGTGCTCAGGCTTCATCTGCAGTCTGTATTCTCAACTCACCAGAGCAGAGTTGACCTCTAATTTTAACATTTAATAAGAGAGTAAACTTGCTGTATTTAGGTATTTTAAAAGATAACATACTATTTCTCAGATTTCCTAGTTGTTTTTTTTTTTTTTTTTCATAACGATGACCAGGCCAATGAAGATATTGTCTTTCTAGAAATAGACTTTCATTCGTTTTCCGCGTCTTTCTAACTCTATGAATTCAGTTCTATCTATAACAGAAAGAAAAAAAAATTCCTAAAATTTTAGATTAATGTTTTTGGGGATTCCTAATGTGGCTTTAAATTTATAAAAGTTTATGTCACACAATTACATGAAAACTGGGAGTCACTGTAGCCACGGTGGAGCAACCACCTGTAATCCCAGCACTTGGGGGACAGAGAGAGGGATCGACTGTGGATACATAGAGTTCGAGGCTAGCCTGAGCTACATGAGACCCTGTCTCAAAGGAACAAACTCAAAGAAAAGGTCACATTCTGCTCTCACATTTTAGCCAATTCACCCTGTGAGCCACAATGTCAGGCTACAGCAGACGCGCCATGAAATTATGGGAAGACTTAAACCAGCAACAGAAGCCAATGGAGCACAGTCTACTCAATTCTTCAGGTTATTTTTTTTATTAAAATTCAATAGCTTTCTGCTTTCCTCTCTGGTCACAATAAAATATATATTTTAAAGGGAGAAAATAGTATTTATCTATTTATTTATCTATTTATTTATTTACGTGTATGTGTATGGTGTGTGTGTACGTATGTGCATCTGTGTGAGCATGTGTGTGTGTGTGTGTGTGTGTGTGTGTGTGTGCACATGAGCACACTGAGTATCCTTATTTACATATGCACATATGGAGGCCAGAGGTAATATTGGGTCTCTCCCTGTTACTGTTTGCTTACTTTTTGAGACAGGGTCCCTAACTCAACCTGGAACATGGGGCAAGCCCCTAGTATTTGCCTTTCTTGCCTCCCAGCACTGAAGTTACATATTCCAGCAGTGTACACTATATTAGTTTTTAAAACATGGTTGCTAGGGATGCAAACTCAGGTCCTCACACATGCGCGACAAGCACTTTAGCTGCTAAGCCATCTTCCCAACCCCCTGGGAATTTTTATTAACATTATACATTAAAAATAAATTAAAATATTTTTATTTCATTGACAAATAATTACCTTTTCTCCAGAAGCAGCTTGGCCTGGG
This sequence comes from Montemys delectorum, assembly GCA_019843815.1. Taxonomy (NCBI): domain Eukaryota; kingdom Metazoa; phylum Chordata; class Mammalia; order Rodentia; family Muridae; genus Montemys; species Montemys delectorum. The sequence continues at coordinate 5,502 of JADRCD010223100.1, forward strand.
GACAGCCCAGGATCTCCTTTGGGGCCCTGGAGATGACAGGGAAGAGACACTTTGTCATGGATCATTGGCTTTGGTCACATGTCCATAGTTGCTATACACAGCGTATGGTATTAGATACCATTATTTTGTGTTCATCAATTCCCTACAGTTCGTTATTACTACAAGACCAAGACTGAGCCCGTTGGCATGTCAAGATGAATGGAGCAGGAGCCTTCTTTGAAAAGATAGTGTTGTTATCATTGACAGTTCCCTCGGCACCAGGAAACAACTCTCTCCTCATGCATACAAGGAACTCTACTTAACCTCAGTGGGTCACACAAAGACGAGCTGTGAATAGGAGGGTGGCTTCTGGAGTGGAGGACGTTAATGGGGAAGGAAAGGAGGTGACAGAAGGCCCATGACATGAACATGGGTAGAACCCATTAAATTCATGTGAAAATCTGATAAATGATAAAAATATAGAAAAAACATTTTGAGCCAAAGTTGGGTTACTTGTTTTTTAGTATATTTTTTGCTCTGTTTGTAAATGCTGTGTTCTCTAATAATCTCCTAAGTAAAATCGGAATTAAAAAAATAAACACAAGTGATATTACTATTAAAACTATTTCTTTACATAAATTGTAAACCTTATACTACCATTACTACTTGTGAATCACAACAAATTATAGCTATTATTTTACCATTGGAGTGATAATTATTTAATGTAAGAAAATTGCTTATCACAAAATTTAACATTTTAACATGACTATGACTGAGTAATTTTTCAAAATCTTGAATGTTCATACTAACATTACTTAGATTATTGAGAAAAAATAAGAAGTAAACAGGACACTGTTAAAATCTTCCATTATTAAAACAGAGATGCAGTCAGTGAGTTATTTCATATTTTAAGAGAAATACGACATCATTTTTTGGTCAATGGACACAATATTAAACTAATTTTCTTATGATTCTGCTATGGATTTGGTGTGGCATTCTGGTAGGTGGGAATTGGGGACAGGGAACTCATGAATAGATTAGTGAATGAAATATCTCTGAAGTGAGTGACCTGTCTTCTCAGAGGCTCTTAACTATCTATTACAGGGCAGGTTGCTGTAAGTCAACCCGTTGTCCTCAAACCCTTCTATATTTCATATTTATACTGAACCCAGCCAGAAGGTGCTCACCAAAGCAAGCCAATTGGAATGACCCTAAATTCTCCAGACTAGAACCATGGCTTATAATGAACTTATTATTTTTTTTATAAATTTGCCCATCTATGGAATTCTGTTGCATCAACAGAAAACAGATGGTTCCATATGCTTAAGAGAATGTGCCTTTTTTCTCAAAGTATTTGCCAGACTTCATAAAATACAGAAGCCACAATAGAGGATCTTTAAAATTTCACCTGTGAATTTTATTACTATTCTCAGCTAAGAATAAATAATTCTCCACTCTTAGAGAATGCTAAGTACTGTTTTCACTCTGTGTGAGAGAAGGAAGGGAGCATACCTTTCTTCATGGGTTTATGGATGCTTCTGAACAGCTCGCAAGCTGACCAACTAAGGAGGGATAATGGGAGGAGTCCCACCTGCTGCTCCATCCTCTCATCTTACTAATTACAAATTTAGAAGCAAAGTAGAAATATAACTAGGAATCTCTTGTGTCCTATAGTCAAAGAGACTTTGTAAGAGAAGAGCTTGTTTCCTTGGTCGTCTGTTCATAGCCATCACCATTTGGACCATCGAGGCTACAGTGGTAGGTACAGCTGCGGTTACAAGATTACTCACCTAAGAAGTAGCTTTTATGGTATCTTAATATTTAAGGGCCCAACTCACTACATAACAGCAATAAGAATCTGAGCTTAGAGGAAAGTGCAGGGAACCCCAGCGTTTGAGACGTAGCTTTAAGATTTCTGAGTCCAGGAGTTCAAAAGTAGCCATGATAACACAGCAGAACCCTAATCTTAAACAAACAAAAAAACCAAACAAACAAAACCAAAAAAATCCCTCCTGTAAACTAAGTGGCGTTATGTCTATAAAGGGGGCAATGATACCCAGAGGCAAGCGCTAACACAGAGGTCATGGAGGGATGTTGTTCATTGGGATGCTCCCCATGGCTCACTTGGCTTGCTTCTCTGTGCTCTCCAGGACCACCTGCCCAGACAATTCTATCAATAAACCACGGCCCAGGTCTGGCAGATTTTCTATGTCCCAAGTCTATCCTAAAAGGCAGAGAACATTCTTCTAAGACAGCAGGAAAACGATGTGATGCTCATCGGGATTTTCTTACCTTTGGGCCTGGCAGTCCAGGTAACCCGGGATTTCCATGTGGTCCTGGAATACCCTGCAAATAATGAGACTGCCTCATTATTCCTAGGACAGATATAAATGACAGGATTTCTTTTCACATTCATTCAACTATTACATAAGATAACCTAATTAAAAATAAATGATTAAAAATAAAATAAAAACTACATTTTCGAAGTCATTCCTTCTGCCACCTTTGGCACTCTAGCCTTGGAAAGACCAGCTATGTCATTCAGAGAGCAAGATGGCAGATTCCATCCTTTACATCAACACTGCCCTGAGGTGTGGCATTACCCACCACCTCTGTCCCCAGCACCCAGCACGCAGCTTACCCTTCCATCTACACTGTGCAGTCACAAGCCTAACAATGTGTGGTAGTTTGGTTTCTGGGCTCCTCAACCTGCACACCCCTTTCTGCAGTCAAGATTTGCATATGGGATAATTCATTGACGCTGCTACATCTTTCCCAGTCATTCCTCAAACCATGCTTTGTTCTGCCTTCCTTTAAAAACCTTGAACTCATTTTCATGAAGAATCATCCCCCTCCTGACAATTCTGTTGAAATTACTGTAAGTGAGAGTCATAGTGCGGCACTGCACGCTGTTCTAGTCCAGTATGTAAGCACTGTGGTGTTGTTTCACCTGCCTCGTGATTTATGCTATTCAGTTTCAGGATTAAAACGTCTTTGAAAAGACACTACTTACTAGTCTAGTATTCCATATGGTATCCCATCAGCCACTGGATGTCTGCCAGTTTGATTGTGCTGTCCTGCTGGATTATTATCATCTGAATTTAAAAATGGATTCTATCTCCTGAGAAGCTAGTTTGCACCTTGAACTATGCTCGTTCTTGACATTTCTCATTACTAATTTATGCAACAACCTTGGGAGACAGCTACTTCATTCTTACTCACAAAGGAGAAAAATGACGTTCATAGAAACAGTGAGTACAGAGCGAGACATGTTCTCTTGAAAGCTTCCAGGTCTGCAGGTTCCTAGTGGGTTTTGTAATCTCACCTCTGCATTCCCTAGGCATTCATCTTAATATACAACATAGAGTAAGCATGGTTTGTCTCTTCAGAAGAAAACTGTTCTAGGGAACTCAGTGATGACATTGAAGATACATCTAGTAACAACAATACTAAGGAGAAAATCCTACAGTCCATGCCAGTGTAGCCGTAAGAAGGAACAGGAGGTGCAATGAGTTGGTGCTGCAGACTCCAGGGTAATGGTCTAATTCTATTTCACAAACTCAGTAGTGCAACCATGAGCCACCAACACAATGGCTTTAGGGAAAACTTGTATCAGTTAAAGTGTGGGACTTTTCAAAGAGGGGTTGTGGACAGATAGGATCAAATTTAGGGAGAGAGAATTTGCAAAGCTGCCACTTTCATGGCAGAGAACAGACAGAAGAAGATGAAGTTAGGAATGCACCTGAAATAAGTAGTCTCACGAAGCAGAGCATCCTCTTCTCAGGGGAGGGCAGGATGGGCAAAGAAAGAGGGCTGCGGATTAGAGGAGACCAAATGTCCCAAGTCAGTCTACTGGGAGTAACAACCGCAGCGTGAAGAAGGAATGGAATCAGTACAGAGAAGGCTGTGAGCAGAAATGTAGGCTCCAATGTCTCCTCACAGAAGGTGGAGGGATGACATGACAGGCAGACATGCTGGAGGGCAGAGAATAGGCAGAGACTGGAGGGGATGCTGGAGGGGATGAGGGAGGGGATGAGAAGGGGATGAGGGAGGGGATGAGGAAGGAATGTGGGAGGGGATGAGGGAGGGGATGGAGGAGGGGATGAGGAAGGTATGTGGGAGGGGATGAAGGAGGGGGTGAGGGAGGAGATGAGGAAGGTATGTGGGAGGGGATGAGGGAGGGGATGAAGGAGGGGATGCGGGAGGGCCTGATAGGCCACCAACTCCAGAGTTTCAGAGTTTCAATGCCAAAAAGAGCTAAGGCTCTTGCGTTAGCCTTCAAGTGCATAATCATTTGGTGTGAATCTAGAGAGTGGAAAGTAATATTTTACAGCGACTTGGCTTTATATTCTTAGTACATTATAAATGGGGGTGCAAAGAAGGTTAATTACATTAAACCCATTTGCATCTGTCTTCACGGCCCACGATTCTTTTTCTAGTTTATTGAAGACAGACTTTCCTTAGCAAAAATCTCCATCTATTTCTCTAGGATTGGAAGAAACTAATTCTAACAGAGCAATAAATCTTTTATGGAACCAATGTCATGTGAGAAACTGCTGCTGCTGATCCCTAGGGCAGCTCTTTTCCTTCCGCCGACGGCTCCAGTATTTCCCACTCTGCAATCCAGGAATGCACTATGTAAGGACTCTGATCGTCTTTATTTCCTGAACAAAGCTCCCTTAGAGTGTTGGTATCGCTCTGTGACTAAGAATGGTCTGAGAAGCCAAGCAGTGCTGCCACGTCTCTTTAAATTTGATCCTATTCCTTGGACATTTCCGCAGAGTCCTTTGGCTATAAACAAGGTTGCAGTGGACGAGCTAAATATAAAGATGCAGCTTTCCAGAGAACGTGCACCCTGCCCAGCACTAGGGGTAAAACCCAGGAATGTTACCCATTACCAGAAAGCATGAGACAAAGTCTACTTACCCGAGGTCCTCTCTTGCCTGATGGACCTGGGATACCCATCGGACCAGGGGGACCCTTAGGAAGCAAACATCAAGGCATTAGACTGGATAAATAGTAAGCCATGACTTTCTTCACAAATCTTTATCATATTTCTACTCCACGATAACTCCTTTTGTCTCTTTCCCCTCCTCCCATTCCCTGTCCCCAGCCAACAATGATTTTAAAGTAACGTTAACACCTCCCCCAAATCAGCATGGGCAAGGTGACACTGCCTCTTTTCCCCTTCAATCTGGCCAGAAATGGCAATGTGAAGTGATGGCTTATAGTTAGAGCATGTGTATAGTTTACACAGAGAGTAACTAGCAGTTTTGTGTGTGATTTCTGCCTAGATTTGTTTTTGTTATGGAAGGAGAAATTTGACTTAGAGCTAGAGCTCAAGTACACTTAGTTTTGTTTGTTTGTTTGTTTCATTTTGTTCTTAACACACTTCAAAAGAAGACTTGGAGAAAGGAAAGCACTAACCATTTTGTGTTCTTGTAAAAGAATCAACGTAAGGATCTGAATAGCGTGCTACAATGTTACTTGTTTCAATGCCGTGCTTCTTAGAAAGGCATAATAGAAACGTGTGCTTCTTAGAAAGGCATAATAGAAACGTCTTCTATCAAATGTGACATGCCAGGAGCTCACTGGTAAAGACAGATGACTTACAAAGCAACAATGGAAGGGACAGGGAGACAGCTCAGTGGTTAAGAGCACTGGCTGCTCTTGCAGAGGACCTGGGTTTAGTTCCTAGGACTCATGTGGTGGCTCACAACTGTCTCTAACCACAGTTCCTGGCTTTCGCAAGCACCAGGCATGCATGCAGTGCACTTACAGAAATGAATGTAAAACACTCATAACCATAAAATAAAAATAAATCTTAAATAAAGAGAATGAAGAAATAGTCTTCAGCATGGGAGAATGTTTGCAAAGCACTCATCAGACAAGGTAGTGATAGAACGTGTAAGCGCTTTAGAAAACTCAGGGCAAAATTATCTTTGAGACCGGGCAAACCAACTATGTGAACACTTCTTGAAAGAAGGCATACAGGTGTCTAATAAGCATGTGAAAAAAGTATTCAGTTTCTCTAGTCCTCAAAGGAATGCAATCAAAACCACAACGAGGTATTATCTCCCCTGTCACACAGCACTCGTTTACTTCAGCTATGTCTGTATGACAGGCCTAAAAACCTGATCACAGACCTGAGGCATACGCTTCAAAAGGAGTCAGTCTCCTGAGTCGCTGACATCTCCTAGCTCAGATGTGTTCCAGATTGATCTCTGCTGAGTCTGTGGAGAGATCTGCGTGCTTTCTTTATTCAGGCATAAAGGTGCCCTAAGAAATATTTCATTATTAGCTAAAACTGAGATTAAACATTATTTCCTGACCTCCACAGTGTTTCAATAATCCTAATTGATTTCCTAGCTGTAGTTAGCTTGGAATCTTTACAAAGAAGCTGTCTTACCAGACAGGGTGTCCCAAAGTTAGAGATAGCAGTTAGGCACTTATTATCAGAGCAGTCCCACACAAGGCAGAATTGCTTTACTAACCAAAGAGAAGTTGTAGGGCTTCTGTCACTAATTACCTATGTTATAGCCAAGAAATGCTAGAATATGACCTCCAGCTGCTTGCCTCAGACAGACCCAGAGAATTTATCTTGGGGCTACCAAAATAGCCCAAGAAGAAGGACACCACTGCTCCTCCGCCTTGCACCTGGCTGCTTGTTCTCACTGACCTTGATGTAGCCATCTCCTGCCTATGTGACTTCTGTTATTTGCCCTGTTTTCTATATACTATATAAGCCTGATTTTTATTTTGTACAAATTGCACTCAGATACCACACTCCCTTGTGTCATCTCTGTTTTCACTCGCCAAATTCTTTGCCCACCAGGCCAGAACTTTTATCACCCCGCAGAACAAGGGGTCCCTGAAGCAATCCAGTCCATGACACTCCCCTCAGTTATTTTTTTTTCTAAAACGCAACAAAAACAAAAACAAAAACAAACAAAAAACCAAATACAGCAAGGATGAAAAACTCTCATAAACTCTTGTTAGTAGGAATGTAAATTAGGATAGCAATTATAGGAAGCAGTGCAGACACTCCACACAACCTAAAAATAGATCTTCATCATTCAGCTCTCCCTGTAATGAATATAAACACCCAAAACAAATGAAGTCAGCCCAGGAGAGAGAAGCCTGCTCCTCCATGTTTATCACGACACTGCCAGCAACTAATGGGAGAGTTAATCAATCTAGGTTCTCACCAGGAGATGACTAGATAACAAAATATGTTATGTAATACAAGCAAGGATAGATTATTCACCCATAGGAATGAAAGCCTATCGCATAACAAGGGTGGAGTTGGAAAACTCAGAAAAGCACCATGGATTTCTACTTAAGCATAGAATCTACAATTATAAATATAGCAGTCTCAAAGAAGAGAGTAGAGTGATTTGGAGAGGTTAGGAGAAGGCATTGTACAAAGGCACTGTTGGAGAGAAAGGATGCTTTGGGTCTCCCAGCACAGCGGATGACTAGTTTACAATAACATATATTTCATGAAGGAGCTAGCAGACAGAATTTGAAGGCTCTGCACATAAAAAATGATGTGGAAATAAATATAACTAATACCTTGATTTTATGTATCATTGGATTATGACACTGTGACAAGTATATATGTTATGTATCTATGGAATTATAAATTTAAAAATGCACTATGAAAGAACTGTGTAGAGATACAGTCAGTAAAAGTGGAAAACTGGCTGAGCCGCATGGCTTGCACAGAGACATCAGGAACTAAAACAACTCTGACACCGTTCACTCTCCAGCTAGCACTGTGCAATCTACCTTCTGTTTCCCACAGTTTTGAAGACAGACTCTCAAAGGTCAGCTGTGGCCCTTTCATCACAAGACAGGAGAGATTCCCCACTGCCACTCAGTTCCCAGTCGGACTCTTCTGCAGCTTTTCCTGGCTTCTGTAATAAGTACAACATCTCCTCTCTCTCTCTGCACCAGTTTCAACTACTCTGCTTTCTTCTTCTATAACTAGAAAGCAAAGTTCTCCTTGGTTCTGGTTCCTAACCCCCTCGCACAGCTCTTTCTTTGAGAATATATCATTTCAACTGCAATATCGACAAGGAGGACTCTCACATTTATACCCAAGCTTTGACTTCACTTCTTCAACTCCTTCACTTGAATTACCCATTGCCTCTTTCTTCTTGTCAACCACCGTCTGCTGCTAAATGGACAGATTCTCATTGCTATTTTAAGTATTGCTATCACTATTTTTTTTTCAGTCTGTGAGTTTAAATCCTGACAACAATCTCTAGTTTCCTCTTCTTACTTGGACCCTAGATCCAAGTAATTCCAAGCCCTATTGTAGATCTTCTTTCCAAATATCTCCCCGAATCCTGCCTTCCCATTTTTACCTCTGCCAACCCACATAATGTCTCAATCACACAACAGCGAGATGTTACCTGGAAGTGCCCATCTATTTTGGGTACCATGGCCAGATTGACTTTGCTAAGTCAATATTCTTGCTTAGAAACCTACAAAATCCCAGAAAATGATTCTACAATGTGACACCACCTGGCTTGGGTTTTGTCTGTCATTTTTCAGAGTTTACCCTTAGAGACAGAAAATCTATATTCAGATCCCAGCTGTATCATTTACAAGCCATGGTATTATTGGCAAGACAATAGACTCCTCTGGCCTTCAGTTGCTTTCACTGACACCTGAGAACAATTGCGCTAACCTCCCGAAGCTCATTCAAGAGAATGCATAAGAAGGGCTGGTTAGAGCCTCGGCCACATCAGTGAATGCCAGTTACCATTCTGTCTTCCCCATGTTAGGAAGGGAAATCTGCCTTTCTCATCAATATTTACTCCTTAAGGCCAAGTCCTATGCCATTCTGTCATAAGAACCTGCCACAGGCAGGGATCCATGCTCCCAAATATTATTTTCACCCCACACATTTAGCTTACAAGATTATGTCTTTCAGAAGCATGTGGTTTATTTTAATATTTTAGGTGTGTGTGTATGTGTGTGTGTGTGTGTGTGTGTGT
>JADRCD010223100.1:14588-29749 GCA_019843815.1 Montemys delectorum
TGTGTGCATGCACACTCATGAGTGCAGTGCCTTCAGTGGCCAGAGGTTTCAGGTTGCCCTGGAGCATGGATTATAGGTGGTTGTGAGCTGCCAAGGTGGGTCTGGTAATGGACCTGAGGATAATGACTGTACTCGCTCTCCACACTGAGCCACCTCTCCAGCACCCAGCAGGATGCACCGCGCTTCCCCACAAGATAGAGTACACATGTACGTTCAACTTCTTATTGAAACATAGGTCCCTTCAGAGCAGACACTGTTCTTCTGCTCCAAGCTCATCAGGGTCAGGAAATGTGTGCTGAGCACGTTATTCCCTACAGATCCAGATGGAATAACTGCTTGGACCTCTACAGAACAGACCCGGGGATAAATGCTTATTCTGGCCTTTCACCAATTAAATAGTCATATATATATATATATATATATATATATATATATATATATATGTATATATCCATCTCCCTTCTTTGTAGTAATTATAAATAACAACAGTGGTACTATTTAATTGTTATATATATATATTTATTTTTATATATTTATTATTTATATATTTATTTGTTATATATATATGTATATATATTTATATCCATGCATTTAATGGATTTATTGTAGCTTCCAACAGTTTGCCTTAGGAAGAGTTGTTGAGAAAACATGAGCTGCCTCAAGTAATAACCACAGGGAAACACAAGCCAAAGACATGGCATCATCTTATCCCAGACTATGGTTTCAAGAATTCTACCAATGACTCAAGTTGTATTTTCATTAAATAAAGAGGCATCTTGATGGTGCTAGAAAGATGGCTCAGTGGTTAAGAACATTCAAATGTTCTTACAGAGGACCTGGGTTTGATTCTCAGCACATACTGGGTGGCTCACAACATTCTGTACCTCCAGGGAACTGGATGCCCTCTTTTGGCCTCCCTGGCCACCAGACATTCCTGTGGTACAGAGACACATGCTGACAAAACACACCCACACATAGGATGATTTTAAAATGTGCTTTAGGACACAGTTAGTATACTTAGAAATTTGAAATAAAAATTTGAAGATATATAGGCGTATTACTTAAAATATCCAAATATCAACAGCAAAAGCAAACAGTACCAACACCAATTTCAAATGAGGTTATAATTAATTTTAGAAAGTTTCAAATGTTGATCTCCAGTTGTACCTGCATAATGGAAGAAATTCAGAACTGAAAAGTTTAGACCAATGTTTCACAAACTTGTTTGCATATTACTAGATTGACTTGGGGTTCTTTACTAAATAGTCTATCTTTTTATCCCCAGAGTAGGCCAGTTAACTGAGTATTTTTATATAAGGTGGGTAGGGTTTGCCTTAATCCACTTATAGGTTGACATTGACATTGACAGAGACAATGAAATATGTTAGTCACCATGGGAATGAAAATATTTCACTAAGAATGATAAAGGTGTAGGTTTTCCCCAGCAGTCGTCTACAAAATAACATCTATCTAAAATCAAACATTATACTTTCCTGATCCATTTGATGTGATTTTGATAATGGAATACTTAATTGTTATATTCACTATATTTTCCTTAATCTAACTTCCTTAATCTAACTAACTAACTAACTAACTAACCAACCAACTAACTAACTAGAGAGAGAGAGAGAGAGAGAGAGAGAGAGAGAGAGAGAGATCCTTTTAACATAACTATGCTTTGAAGTTAAATTCCTAGCTGGACCTTGACTGAACTAGAAAACTGTATAGTCTCTCCACTACGTTACCCAGAATTAGGTGACGTTCAGCCTACCAATCACAAACAAAAGTGTGATTGGAGACAGGGCTGTGTTCTAGCTGATGTCTTACAATGAGCATGATGGATGGCATCCATGGAGGCAGGGTACATTTCTTATACAGAAATGTACCTGGTCTGTCCTATGTTGTATGGTTCAGATGCCTCTTTGAAATGCATGGTAAGTTAGCGCATTAACACATGGTTTAAAAAGAAAAATCCAACTTACGGGAGGTCCAATGTCTCCTTTTGGCCCTCTCAGATACTCCATGTCAAGCATTGTGTTATAATCCTCATAATAGTAATAATCATAAGGCTGGGGTTCATAGCCATCTTCGATGGGATCAGTAGCATGAGGGTAAAATTCACCTTCCTTCCTTAGTTCAAGGTGGTTATCCACAGAGGGCCCATGTATCATGCTATACAAGGTGCTGTTTAAGATCCGGTCCATTTCCATGAGCTCATTGGTGTATAGATTTGCTGTGATAGCCTTCTTGCGGTTAGTCACGGTGTCTTGATTTGTGTGTGCAATGCTGGCTGATGCCTTCCTAGGCGGGGGCAGGCCAGCTGCCTCCTCATGTTGGGTGATATTGTCGAATCCAGTGAAGAGAGGGTTAATTTTCTCCTCTTCATTCATTCTTCCCTCACTAGGGAGATGATAGGGCACTGACAGGGTTAAATTTGTCTCTTCCTTGGTGGTGATTTCTTTAGCTTGAGTTCTGTAGTTTGGGAGAGTCACAGCGGAGATATTTCCTGAATGAAAAGAAGTTAACTGAGCCCTTGTTGTCTGGTGCTCTTGGCTTTCATGTACTGTAGCAGAATCATTACTTCTGTTGTTTGGAATGCTTTTGCCATCAGTGAATGTCTCCTGTGGCAATTCCATTTCATCAAATCCTTTGGGCAATGGAGCCTGCTCTGTGAATCTCTTCTGTGGCAATTCTGTTCCAGCGAATCCTCTGGGCACGGAAGAGTGCTTGGGGTGTCCGGTGGGCAGCACTGCTATGTGAGGACTGCTTTTTTCAGCTTGGGATACATCTGTTTGGGGGCACTGCTGTTTGAGGAGTTTGCAATAGTCAGCAGATGCGGCTGTGGAAGGGATAATATCCAACTGGCACACCATTCCTTCAAAGTGGGCAGAACTGTTATTCATACCTCCCAAGGTAAACACACAATGAGGGTCCAAGGTCCGAACTTCTGAAGTAGTCTCTCCCCTAAAATATCTCTTTCCACACTCAACAAACATGGAGACCATGCGGTGGTCAACAATAATGGCAAGTGAGTGCCACCGCTCGTCATGGACACTGTAGTTGAAAGCTACTGTTTGCTTTCCTCCGACATGCACTATTAGTTTCTTAGGTAGTAGCTGTACACCAAACTGCAGCCTATTGTTATTCCGAATGCTGAAGAGAAATGCATTGTTCACTTTGAATGATTGCAACCCAATCAATACCGTCAGTGGCTGTCTTAGGCTAGTGGGTAAAATGTTCATGAGAGGTGACTCGATATAGGCATTATCTGTTAAGATGACACCAAAGTCTGTTAAATGGACCCCCTGAGGTAATGGTGTGGATGACGACAACAACGATGATGACGACGACGATGACGACAACGACGGCGGCGGCACAGCTGTCACCGATGATGTGTATCTTACATCTCTGCCTCCAAGGCCTAATTGCTGAAGAATATCTATGCCTGGAAATGAAAAGAGAGAAAGGTAGGAAGAGCCTTACTGTTATGCATTCATACAGATATTTGGGTACAAAAACAAACCTTTCTTTCCAATTGTTATAAGCATGTTCTATCCATAAGCAATTTCTAGGTAGCAAAAGCTAGTGAGAGAGGTGTGACTGCCTGTAATGTGAATGAAGCAAGTGTAGACACGCATGTGCACACACACATCGATGCACATGCACACATACACACACGCACATGCACACACATAATATATACACACCCACATACACACATGTATGTACACACACATAAACACATAGATGTACATGCACACATACAAACACACACACATGTGCACACACACATGACTACCTCTTAGGCCTCCACATAATTTAAAATCAGTTGTGCTATTTTGATTTTTCTCATGTTATTAGGATTTTTGCCACTGCACTATAAACACACATTCACAGCTTCTGGAATGTCACTCACATCTTGAATTTATAACAACATTTAATGGCACCCATGTTCAGGTGAAACAGAGCCCACTGACAACAGTAATGTGTAGCTCATAATCCTCTTTATAATTTCACACCAGTACTTAAATTCTAATTTTTCAAACTTCTTGAAATGTAATCTCAGCTTTCTGAGCCTAAAGCCTTCACTATATGCCACACTTGAGGCACCTTGGTTTCTTTCCCAAATCCTTGAGGAATGAGGGAAATGAACTCAAATTTGCTTTGTGGTGAGTCTTTCTTGTGTGCCATTTTCAAGTTTCTCTTCAGTGATTTTTACCTAGTTCATAAACTCTTTTCTAATATTTATTATGCAATATACATTTCCTATAATATGGCTTTGATATAACTTTTGGTTTAAAAAAAAATCTATTTTTCATAATATTATTCCCTGTAGTGACCTGACTGTCTCTCCCACTCAATTATAAACTCTTGGAAGACAGATCTGTCTGACTCATTATTGAACTTTTACTATTTCCTTGCAGAGAGTTCTAGAATTCCTGAATGAATGAGCTTCTCCCACCATCTCCTGATTATCCGATTTCATGTTGACCTTTAGAGCCATGTAGCGTTACATGCCATTCACTAATGAATGAATCCTTTCTTTAAAATACAGTGAGCTTAGTCAATGGTGTGATCCTTATGATCTATGATCCTGCTGCATCTCCCACCTGCATCCATGTATGCCTGTAATAATCTCTGGGTAGATTATTACGTATTTGTAAAAGAATTACAATATGTAAAGAAAAATAAAAATGTTGAAATTAGCTAGGAATATTTAGCACTATTAATTTTACTTTTATGGCAAAGTTGTAGATATTTGACAGTTTCTTTCTATTCATTGAAAAGAGTGAAGCATGAAGAGAGACTCGGGGTCCCAAGTTGGACAATATGCATAACAGTGAAATAATTACAGAATATTAACCTTGTGTACCCTGGTACTATATTTAAAATGCTTTCTCACAGATATATATATGCAAAACACTCCTGATAGTTAGAGTACAATTATCAGCTGTTAATGAAGTAGTTATCATTTTGTAGCAGTTCTAAAGGACATAAATATTTGTATCTAAAATATCATGTGATACTGAATCTCAAAGTTTTCTATCAAAATATTCTCAGCAACAAGGTAGAAATGTCAGCTCCCTTAGAGATTCTGTGGCTCATTTTAAAGCAATAGTACATAATTTGCAAAAATTCCCATTGTTTTCTCATGTCATTTCAGTATAATTAATGTAAAATTTTCATTACAACCTGCAACATGATTTTTTCATATGCAATATAAATTACTGACCAGCTGAAGTGGTTAACTGTACTTATCACCAATCTTGAACAGCACTCATACTCTTGAAGAGTGTCGTGTCAGTCTGTGACTGAGGGATTCCTGCCCAGTGCTCTCTAACTCCAAAAGTGTATACACATCTTAGTCTCAGGAGGAAGCCACGGAGGAGTGTTGCTTCTTTGAAAATTAGTGCTTACATCTATAGTGTATATTACCATAGAGTCTGTAACATACATTATTCTGTGTGTCAAGTAAATCATTCTGACACAAGATCAATCTCTGATGGGACATCAAGGGCTGGTCCCTTGGAAAAACCTGTCTTGCTGGAACATCTCTTTTTCTAGTAGTGATTTGACCTTATGAAAATGAGTTGTTACTAGGAAGAGTATTAATCTGAAAACTTAAGAATGGATATGTGTTCTTGATATCATATAGGTACTTCAGTATACTTCCTCCTATTTTGCTGGATTTGTAGTGAATGACTTGAAAGAATCTGATGCTTTTGAATTGTTATCAATCAGTAAGTTCTCTATTGATGAACCAGGAGTGCACTCCTGAGATGGTCTGCCAGCTGATGTGTGCTACTCTCGGGGTGCTTGGCTACATTCTTGACTAATAACATAGGTAGAATTCAAGCATCGAGACAAGTTCAGCTAATCTCTTTTTGCCTTCCTGTCCTATCATTATCATATTACAACTTCATTATGTTGTAAAATATTATACAGATTTAATAATGAAGCCAATTTGAATATTATAGAATCATCTTTTTATTTCTCATGATGTGACTGCTAGTCCTAACTCATGGCTGCTTCTAGAGTCAACCTTAGTAGTTTGTATTTGAATGAGAAACAATAAGTTTAATGTAGAATGTTAAATATACTACTCAGAAATCTTCATGTGTTATTCTTTATGCTCCTTTTCCGTTAACCTATGTTCGCGGTTCTCAATTTCCTTTTGTGATTTGAATGTTCCGCTCTGTTCTTTAGATAATGCTGTTCCTGGTTGCTTCAGAAGTGTGGCCTTTTGATTTATTTTCTACTTTTGTCTGTTTTCTACATTATGAGTTAGTGTCAGGCTTTCTCTTACTTTTGTCTACTTTCCTTTTCTAATTTCTGAAGTTGAGCTGCTTGCTTACTATGGCATTTAAGCTAAAATCTGCTGACGCCGTGCCTTAGCCATTGCTGTCTTCGAGATTTTTACAGGTGCTGTCTACATTGCTCTTGTTGTCCAGAACCTGTTTGTGTGCATTCTTTTTAAGGTTCAGCATTCCAGTCACCAGCTTTATACTCTATTTTGTTGTCCGACGTTGCTGCTACAATCTGACCTACAGCAATGCAACCAGAGAACAGTGAAAATGATTTTAGCCTGAGCATTTTTCTATCTTAGGAATTCCCCATAAGTACCTGCAAAGGTATTGGTGGAGAATTTAATATGTCCATGGGGTTAGACTTCACTGCCCCCTTCCTGTAGCCTCTATTTCTTTACTTTTATACAATTAACACACTAGATATGGCTTATCTTGTTAATTAGCTACATTTCTGCCTCACTGTGTCTCCTGAACTGGGTAGTTCCCTCTATGCGTCTTCCAATCTTACCTCCATGTATGAGGTTGTATTCTATGACCTTTGAGCTCCACAAACCCACAATTCAAATGTGGTCTGATGTCTTGCCAGATCTTCACTTCCCTGACTGACATCTCATGTTTCTATCACTTCATCATCTTTCTCACAGGTGACCTGGCTTGAGGTTTTCCTTATCTTTTCTTTTCTTTTTTTAATAAGTGGTCAGCATATATAACAGCCTCATAGCAATATTTCTGTACATATCAGTTTTTGGCTACATTTGTGTGCATTTTTCTTTGGTGTCTTTCTACCCATGCTCCATCAAATCCTTCACTTGCGCATTATTTCCCAGCCAAGCATATGCAGTAGAAGGGTGCTGTGTGTGCCTTCCAATATCCTCCAGTGGTACAAGCTGTTTGCTTTCTAAATTAGTTCTGTATGGGTCCCACCTGTCTGAGCCATGCTAATACAGGAGGACTTACACAGCCAGCTCTGCTGAGTTCATTCTACTTCCCCGGGACTCATTCCTGATTGTTCAAGCTTCAGAATGAATCCGCCACCTCAGGAAGTAGTTTTTTTGCGTTTGATGAGCCTTCTCCCACATGGCCAGTAGAAGGATCTGTGCTTCTGTCTTGTACCTTTCTTCTGGGCAGTGTCTGCCCTCCTCAGACCCCCTACCACAGTGGTTCTAAACCTTCCTAATACTGTGACCTTGTAATACAGTTCCACGTGTTGTGGTGACCTCGCAAAACAAAATGATTTTCATTGCTACTTCATGATAATTTTGATACTGTTATGAATCATAATGTAAATATCTCTGTTTTCCAGTGGTCTTAGGTGACCCCTGTGAAAGGGTTGTTCAACCCCACAAAGGGTCTTGACCTTCAGATTGAGAACCACTGCCCTAGCACTTCTGGTGTTCCAGAGCTAAACATTTAGTACTTCCTTTCAGAGGTTTTGTTTCTGCAACTGCTTCCTGTGTGTTGACGGTGAACTGTGTCATCTCTGTGTGCATCTCCTCTTCTCTTCATATTTTAGCCCTTGTAGATTTTTAGTAGTCTCATTTGTCTTTCCAGAACTAAAAAGTTTAGGATTATTTGTTCTATTTAGCTTGTTTCTTTTATACAGAATATAAAAAGAGAAGTGGGAAGATACTATCTCAGAGTTCCATGCTTATTCTGTCTATGCCCAGATGAGATCAGAGAGATGGCTTGACAATAAAGACCACTTGTTACTCTTGCAGAGGACTTGGGTTAGGTTCACAGCAACCACACACTGGCCCCAACCCATCAGTAACTCCAGTTTCAGGGAGTTGATTCCCCCTTCTGATCTCAGCAGGCATGAGATACCTGGTGTATAAATGTACATGCAGGAAAAATGTTTATACATGTAAAATAAAATAAACCTAAGAGAAAATTAAAGTCTATGCTCACTTCACAAATGATGAAGCCAAGGAACAGAAAAGTGATGTAATGGGTCAAAGATCATACAACTACTAAACAGTGGAGCTCAATTCAAGTCATCAGTGTGGCCTCGAGGTTGACACAATGGCTGGGCTGCCTCATCCCATGGCTTGACAGCTGCCATGTTCTTCACACACTACTTGTAAGACATCACTAGCTAAGTAGGGCAGGATTACTTTTCCCTGCTGCAACTGCATGGTGGGGAATACGCTCTCCAGTTAATGTGGCACCCATCTGTGGTGCAGCTCTTTCCTCTGACACGAAACATTTCCTTCTGGAGGGAACAGAGGAGATTCCGCAGGCTGTCTGCAAACCCACGGGACTCACAGGACACAGGCAGCAACTTTCCATCCACAGATACTCAGAGGGGAATGACTCTTGAGAGGTGGAGCTGTTTCAAAGCTGCTCTAGGTCTACATCCTCACTGGGGTGGGCTGTTCATTGATGCACTGACTGACTGAGTCCTCTGTGCTCCTGCAAGTTACTGTAGTAAACTCCTTCATTCACTAAGCTAGGATTGGGTAGGGTGTTGCGGAAAATAATTTTAAAAAGGGGGGCAGGCACATTCTCACACTAGTGCTGGCAACTGATGGGCCAGAGAGCTCCTGTTGGGCCATCTCACTTGGCGGTGTGTCCCTTTGCCTGCCATCTCTCCAGTGAGGGCCCTGAGTTCTTCTCATTACTATGCAACGTCCCACACACCCCAGGGTCAGCCATCACATCATCCAATTCCCCGGTAGAATTAAAACTCTTAAGCTTATAGTTAACCAATTAGATGAATAATATCATAATTTACAAGACGCCAATACAATAATTTCAGAGCCAATTGATAATGATAAAAACTTTATCCCAATATTTCTAACCTTGTGAAATCGTAGCTACTTGTGGCTCGTAAATGCCGCGCAGGTTCGTGTCCTCAGCCATCTTCTCCTTCTACCCTGTGAAGCTCCCTCCCCCGCCCCCTCTCTGTAACTCTTAGCTCCACCTCACTTTTTTACAGGGCCTCCTCTGCACTAACATAATTGGAGAGGAGAAAATCCTGCGACAGTAGGGTTTTTGGTTTTATCTTTTGTTTGTTTGTTGTTGCCTCTTGAATCTGAGGTGAGTAGACATAAATTCCTCAAGCAGAGGTACACAACACCATGCAAGGTTTAAGTTGTCATAGACCATTTGTGGCCAGAAGTTCACAGAAAAGAGAACAGGAAACTCAATGATACAAGACACCTATAAGAGAGATTGGGGGAAATGGAAGTGAAGGAAAGAAGAGAGAAGGGAGGAAAGGGGAGAGGGGGGGGGAGGGGGGGGGGGAGAGAGAGAGAGAGAGAGAGAGAGAGAGAGAGAGAGAGAGAGAGAGAGCTACCGTTTAGAGAGCAAGCTATCTAAACTTTAGTTTAAGCCTGGCTTAGATAATACCAATTTATAGTCTGGGGTTAGATTTAGATATTTGGTACCAATATACAACAATAATTACGTTGTCTGTAATGAGTTAGTCGCATGGGCAGCCCTAACCACAGAATCAACCCAGATCATTATTTCATGTCACTGAAGAAATCAGTTACCATTTGGGGAAAAAATTAGATGACTATCAACAAGGAACTTGTCATGGTTTGAATATGCTTGGCCCAGGGAGTGGTACTATTTGGAGGTGTGGCCTTGTTGGAGTAGATGTATCACTGTGAGCGTGGGCTTTAATACCCTTGTTCTAACTGCCTGAAAGTCAGTCTTCCAATAGCAGCCTTCAGATGAAGATGTTGAACTCTCAGCTCTGCCTGCACCATGCCTGCTTGGATTCTGCCATGACCCGCCTTGATGATAATGGATTGGACGTCTGGACCTGTAAGCCAGCCCCAACTAAACGTTGGTCCTTATAAGAGTTGCCTTGGTCATGGTGTCTGTTCGAAGCAGTAAAACACTAACTAAGACAGCACTAGAGTTGCCTTGATTTCTTAATAAACACTAAATTCTTTCTGTGTACCTAGTCCCTGTCTACGAACTTTACCATATTGTCATTAGTCTCAGGAGCCTATCAGCAGATACTATTATCACCCCATCTTACAGTTATGAAGGGTCAAGGGTAAATGCTATTTCGAAGGCCATACAACTGGGGAATGCAGTGATGTCTCTTGAATACAGTCTTTAAAAGCCAATCCCTTACCTCAGTGACTGTTAGTAATTTATTTCACTTTACCTAACAAACAGAATGGACTGCATCCCCTTGCTCTATCTGCTCCTTAAATGTAGAATAAATGGTGGTGTCTCCAAGACAACAGCCATGCTCTCTTTACTGTAAACAGCAAGCCTAATGACATCATCCAAACCATAGCTGCAACAACCACACATTCTGACTCACAAACCTCGCTTCTGGCTTCGCACAGCCAACTGTCTGCTGGATTTATCCAAGAGAAATTACATGTCCCCAAAGCAGTTCTAACTCAATATATTATCCCCTAACTTCATCTCTCGTGCTTCAGCGTCTCTGCCAGTGAAGAGCCACACCACCACATGGCAGCCAACAGGTCTATGACCATATACGAGGTTGTGACCCTGGTACCTACAATGACTTTGTGTGGCATATGCGGTCTGTGTCATCCTTTCCTGTCTGATTGCTCTCAGCTCAGTTCCTGTCTCTTCATCTCACCTTATTTGACTCCAGAAAAATGCATCTCTTTCTAGTTTCTAAACATGCTAAGCTCACTTTGGACTCCTTGCACTTCATGGGTTTTCAGTTTCAGAATGCTCTAAATCCTTCATACTAACTTTAATCAGCTGCTTTTGCAATGATTAAAAATTCATGGTGAATTTAACAGACTTTCTGTAAGTCGTGTGAGTTTTTCTAACGTTTTGAGGCTGGGTGTGGGCTTGGGGAATCTTTGACCTTGAACTTGGTGTCATAACTAAGATTGGTCCTGGAAGCAATGCTCTTCAGTACTTGCATTTCCTCTGTGGTATAGCTGCTTACCCCACACACCTTCCACTCTGGATATTTGTATTCTTTCTAAATTTTTTGCTTCACCAAAGCTCATCAGTTTTTAAAATATCATTGATACTATCTATTTCCACAGCAGGACTCAACTCAAAGTGTCGCCTTATTTAAAAATAGATTTTTATGGCTGGGCATTGGTGGTACACGCCTTTAATCCCAGCACTTGGGAGGCAGAGGCAGGCAGATTTCTGAGTTCGAGGCCAGCCTGTTCTACAGAGTGAGTTCCAGGACAGTCAGGGCTACACAGAGAAACCCCCGTCTCAAAAAAAAAAAAAAAAAAATAGATTTTTGTCTTAAAGGCAGGATCTTACTGTTTTGTTTTGTTTTGTTTTGTTTTGTTTTGCTTTGTTTTGTTGTGTTTCTAGTCTGGTCTCAAATCCCTGGCCTTGAAGAGATTTTCCTGACTCAGGTACACAAGCATATGATGATCATTACATCCGTCGTATGCCTCCCTGCTCTATTGCCCCTTCTCCCAAAGAAGAAAATGAAAATGTGAAGAAAATGAAATAAAGTAGAGGGGTGAATGAAAGAGGGCATGCAGGAGGGAGAAGTCCACATTAGTAGATATTACACAGCTTTCACTCCATCTCTGTAAATACAGTAGTTTGTAATGAATTCTATGGAGTGTATACTTCATGCCTAAAATATCCAGATGTGGTAGCACAGGAATGTAACTTTGTTTTTCAAATACAGAAAACAAAGACCTCTCAACATCCCACTCTAAGTTGGAGAACTAAGATTATCTTTGAAGGCATAAAGATGTTTAGTATTTCTTAGTAATTGTAATTTATGTGATATTTTTTAAGTTATCGAGTTTTAGAGTCTAAGAAGCTGCAGAGTTAACTCTTACTATTAAAGAATTAAATGGCTATAGATTGATTCTAATGAATTCTCAATATTTCAAATATTCATACATCTTGGCCAGCCAAGCTCTACAGCTCTATTCTTTCTGATGCGGCACTTATGCCAAATTAAAAATAAAAAGTCATTGTCCCATTCCCACATTGTCAGCACTAATTGAACTCAGGGGCTACTATTAATAATAGAATTGTAAAAGAATACATGAGATTGGGAGGTATGTGAATTGTTGGGTCCTGGGAAGAGTTTGAGGATGTACTGGGCAAGTGGATAAGATCATAATATGTTGTATGCATATATGACATGTCCCAAAAATAAATAAAAATATTTTTAAAGAGACTGTTTAATAAGAAAGATTATAAAGTATTCAACATACCTTTCAACTTACACAAAATTGGCAAGACAAAGAAAAGAACCGCTTAGACGATGACAGTGTAATATATTTTCATAGAGCGGAAGGCCAAGGTCTGGGCCCACTTCTCTTCCCATATCCTCAGGGCATTGAGCAAGTAAAAGCAACTGATCATAAATCATTTCCCTTAGTCCCTTACTCAGTGACCTGGAGCCAGGAAGCTTGTATTTGAGTCACGATTTTGGCCCTGCTTGGAAGTGACTAAAACAACCCTTGCAAAATGAAAATCTCAGGTGCCTTTGCTACCTCATTTCATTTACCCTAAACCACAGACAAAGTGATTCTTATTTTGATCTCTTGGAAATGAGGCTTTCAATGTTTCAGGAATTCACTCAAGGTCACATAGCTACTTAGTAATATAATCTTGACATAAACCTGGGCTATGGTTGCAGAACACTGCTGTCCTTAAACATCTTTGGCATGGTGGGTTTGGTTAAAAGCAAGATTTGTGTCTTCTAAGTTTTCTCAATGTAAGTAAAACATTTATCCTGAATAACCAGATCACGGCAAACTCAATCATAAAATGAGAAATGAAGCTAAAGCATCATATTAAAATTGTTAATGAAGCCTAGTGTAAGGGGGTGGAGTTGCTGTTGCTAGAAAGAATAGCCTCTGTGTAACATCAGACTAACGCACACGGGAGACAGATAAGGGTATGTCTATGTGTGTTTTCACACTTGGGGTCATGATCCAGAGATACAATATCTTTTGAGAATCAGTTACATGATGAGTTCAGTGTGACTCACTGTGGAATGGCACTGTATCTCTCTCCCTGCCACATCTCACGGGCAGCCAGTGACAGTGGCAAGAAGGAGTGCTGCAGCAAGCAGAAAGTAACCATACCAGCAAATCTCAGAAGACTTAATCACTTTAGCTTGACTTGGACTCACTTATTCCCCAGCTTACACCCAACACAAGGCTAGAAGACAAATAGATAGGGTAGAAGTTCTATCTACTAAGATGATAGTTAAAATGGCTTTCCTTAGCTGGGTTAAAATTAAGAAATAACTAAATTGTAGAAATTCACAATTGACTTTTTCACCTAGATTTTAATCACATAAATTTGATCTTGAAGACCTTTTTAAGGAAGAGAGGTAAACATTATTTAATACTCCATAAAATAGATAAGTAGAAGAAACACCAACAGACAAAAGATATCAACAGACCTTTTTTTGATTAAAGAGCTGAAGAGAATGATAGAATAACTCAAGGAAAATTCCTGATGGACTCAAGAATGGAAGATACAACTTCACTGAAGTCTTGAGATTTCAAATTGGGGTGTTTGGATGGTGGGAAGCAGCAAAACATTTGTATAAGAAACTCTGAGACCATAATAGAAAAATAAAGATTGATTACATTGAGATATTGACCCAATCATAGCAAAAGGTACAGTAGTACCATATTAATAATAAGAGAATCAGGTAAGACCTTCATAATACATTAGGAGAGAATCCCTTCATCCAAGACTCTTTTAACCACTGAGCTCCAGTAGTGAGAACCATCATGGCTTTATTATTCATGTAACACTGGGGGAGGTTGTCCTCTCTAAAGACATTTCACAGGGTTGCAGCAACAAGATGGTCAGCCAGGCTTGTTCTTCAACACCCTGACATGGAGCATCTCAGTCGTCAAGCCTGTATCAAGATAGTTTTCAAATCTATCTTACTGTCTTAGTTTTAAACGATAACAGAAACAACTGCAGATTCTCAAAGGATATTTACAATCAAGACCAAAAAACTGGAAGGAAAAAAAGAGCACAAGAAGAATAATGTAAAATATTATTCTCTCCCTTAGGGAGATTAGAGTACCATGTGCACCCAGGAAACATGAATGAGGTTCTGGTTTTTGTAGATAGGTAGATAGATAGATAGATAGATAGATAGATAGATAGATAGATAGATAGATAGATGGATGGATAGATAGATAGATAGATAGATAGATAAAGGGAAATCTGAGTGGAGAGGCTATAACATTTAGATAAACAGATGAAAATATTTAGAAGAGTAATTTAGGAAATACTCTCATCTAATTCTAAACAAAGATGGAAAATAAGACCTTAAAGCAAGAAAATGAATAGTTCCATTGTGGAGATCCAAAACTGCATCAGAAATTGAAATAATAAAAGGAATTTGTCTTAGTCAGGGTTTCTATTCCTGCACAAACATCATGACCAAGAAGCAAGTTGGGGAGGAAAGGGTTTATTCGGCTTACACTTCCACATGGCTGTTGATCACCAGAGGAAGTCAGGACTGGAACTCAAGCAGGTCAGGAAGCAGGAACTGATGCAGAGGCCATGGAGGAATGTCCCTTACTGGCTTGCTTCTCCTGGCTTGCTCAGCCTGCTCTCTTATAGAACTCAAGACTTCCAAGCCCAGAGATGGCACCACCCACAAGGGGCCCTACCCCTTTGGTCACTAATTAAGAAAATGTCCCACGGCTGGATCTCATGGAGGCACTTCCCCAACTGAAGCTCCCTTCCCTGTGATAACTGCAGCCTGGGTCAAGTTGACACACAAAACTAGCCAGTACAATTGACCCCTTGTCAACTTGACACACAAACACATCACTATTAAGCCTCAACCCTTATGTTCTTATTCATCCCCAAAATCTAAAGTCCCACAGTCTTTACATATTAAAAGTCCAATCAATTTAAAATGTCTAA